>WBZZ01000224.1:407500-450091 GCA_019918135.1 Paulinella micropora
AGAATGATTGAAGATAAAATTGAAATACAGAAGAATAAAAAAAGTGAAATAGAAAACATAATAGATGAACTATACTCTCGCTTAAATTCAGTTAATGAAAGATTGGAAGTTAATGAAGAGAACAATGAAAGAAAGGAAGAAATAAATAAAGCAAAACGAAAGAGAAAGAGAAATGATGATAATAAAAAGAAAGAAATGAAGTTGCTTGATAGTTGGTTTCTAGCACAGAAACAGATATTATCTTCAAACGAAGAAGAGTATGCCAGAAATTTGATTGAAAACGGAAAATCTTTTGAAGATGTATTATTTGAATGGAATACATATCAAAAGAGAATAGAAAATAATAATGTATAATTGTCTTAATTATGTTGTGTGGTGCCTGCCTACCCGCTCACCTCTCCTAAATC
Organism: Paulinella micropora; assembly: GCA_019918135.1. Lineage (NCBI taxonomy): Eukaryota > Cercozoa > Imbricatea > Euglyphida > Paulinellidae > Paulinella > Paulinella micropora. Next base: position 407,908 of record WBZZ01000224.1, read on the forward strand.
AACACGGCACACACTCACATCAGACAATATAATTATTTTTTATTAGCAAAAAAGCACTGGAGAGGGATATAACTCATTAGAATATATTGATTAGAACAGTTTCCAGGCACTACCCACACATGCGTTTTGTGCTTTTTTGATGTGTGGGTAGGCGAAGGCGGATGAAGAACCTACCGAGGAACCAGCTGAGCAGCCACAAGTGGAAGGAGACCCCGAAGTTGAGGTAGTGCTGTTTGTTGGCTGACTGCTTACTTATATATTGATATGCGAATTTAGGATATTGCTTTGAGTCTGGCCGATTTACCTGCAGATTTGGTAGGAGCAAAAGAGGGTGCAAAAAAGGGAGCGAATCGAGGTAGACCAAGAGGAAATATTGGGACAATCGTTGAACCGCGCACATTTTATGCCGTGATTAATCACGACGAAGGAACTGCCCGCCTTTACAACGAAAACAAGGCAGGAAGGGTTGAAGCGAAGCAAACCAATTATGTCTCGGATATGAAGCAAGGTACCATACCTCATACGACCCGTGTTAGATACACAGACGACACATTCAGAATTTTCCGATGTTGGGACAACATAGGGAGGATTTCTGACCAACTCGGCTTGGTTGTCAGATCAGTTTATACTGTTTTCCGATAATTAAATTACAAATCCAACACTTCTTTTTTCTTTTTTATTCTTTGACTGCTTCTTATATTTTCCGGTTTTACATCTAATGATTTTAATAAATTAATATTTTTTTTTCTGTTTCGTAATTTGTTTAACTTTATCGGCTAACTGCTCTGCCGGTTCTTCTTCTTCCGGTTGCTCATCAACGTGAGTCTTTAATAATTCACTAGGTCTTACTAAGTCCTCTTCACTAAGTATGACTTTGAAGCCTTTACGGCCTCGAACTTTATATACTGCTCTACTAAATTGTTTATCTCCCTTTGAGAAAATAGTTCGTTCAAGTTCTTTTCTCACTCTTGTTCCCTTTGGAAATTCATTGATTAAAGGATTTCTGTATATTTCCTGTGTGTATTTTCCATTCCCTTCATAGACATTAATTGGCACTGCTTTAATGGTGTTGTGATATGTTTTATTATAAGTATCAACAACCTCATGAATAATAGGCACCCACTCAAAATTTTCATTAACTTCCCATATCAAATTTAATTCGTTTCTAATCGTTCTAATAAATCTATCTATTATCCCCATAGTTCTGTGGTCGCCTACTTGAACCGGTCTGTGTTCAATATTGTTCTGTCTAAAATATTCAGCCACTTGTCCCTTAAACTCACCGCCGTTATCTGATGTAATTCTTTCTGAAACTTCTTTTGTTAATATTTTTTTGAGACCTTCCAAAACATAGCCTGTTGTTTTGTTTTTAATCGGTTCAATCCAGCCACGACGGCTATAGACATCAATGGCTACTAGTCCAAAATTATAATTAGCATTTCCTTTCTTAGTTGCCACCTTTGACATATCCATTAAGTCAATGAAAACTTGGCTCAGTAGTTTGGCTTCAGGTGCTGTTATCGTATTCCATATCTTAGTTGGCTTAGATTGATTATGTATTTCAAGTGCCTCCTCTAATTTATCCTTTTGTTCATTTTCTTCTGCTCTGTCTGCTCAGGATTTTCTTCTTGCTGATTTGTGTGCTTATTGTCCATCCATTGTATATTATAAATTAGATTTTTTTCCTTATGACTGAAAACTTTAAAAACACTCTATCTATTTCATTATTTTTTCTTTTCTGTTTGACTTCTCTGATTGATTAACATATATGTTTGACTTCGTACCACTTCCTTTTTTAGGTTTATGCTTTGGCTCTTCTTCTTCGCTTTCTTCACTTTCGCTTTCGCTCTCATTAGGTTCAGGCTCAGGCACAGGCTTTTTACTTACTTTCTTCTTTGCTTCCGCTCTCTTCTTATTTTCATCTTAGCAATCTTTTCTGCGATAATGTCGGTAAAATCACATTCTTCATCGCTCTCACTGCTTTCTTCTGGTGTATCATCTTGGTCTTTTCCATTAATGATATCATTAGCAACACCCATTTCGGCAATACGGTTTATCTTTTCCTCCATCTCTTCATCATCGCCTACATAAGCCTTTCTACACTTTGCTAATTTCTCTTTTGCTATTTCAATCTTTTGTTGCTTCTTATTTTTCATTCCATCAACTGCTTTTCCCCAGTTCTTACGACTTGCTTCGGGAGACTGCATTTTAGAATCTCGCTTCTATCTGTCTTCGACAGATTTCTCGCTTATTCTAAAAATATTCTATACTAAGATTATTGTATTTTAGTATTTTTTAGTAATTAATTAATATAATGTCGCAATATAAATCCTTACTCGGCCTTAATGAGTTGGCCGTTGATAGTCTTAATATACTTAATTTAGACTTAACCAAAACCAACATAGTGGGTTTAAACACAGACAGAGTGCCAGAAGATGCCGAACCGATAAATCTTTATTATACTGACGGGCGATTTGATGCGAGACTGGCTACCAAAAGCACGACTGACCTAAAAGAAGGACTTAATTATTATTGGACTGATAACCGCTTTGACACACGTCTTGCTTTAAAATCAGCATCAGACATCAAAGAAGGAAAAAATCTATACTATACAGAGCAACGAGTGAGGGACAACGACGAAGTCAAAACCTCAATTCAACACCGCTCTAATACTTCCAATCCGCACCAAACCAGTTTATACAATTTGATCGACACAAATATATCTGCACCATTGGTCGGTCAATACTTAACATATAATGATGTAGATGGTAAATGGAAGAATACCGCCCTCGGTTCAATGGACACACTTTCTTATTTAGTCATAACCGCACCAATAGCCACTAATAGTTATCTCACATATAATTCAATAAACTGGGTAAATAAAACATTTCCAATAAATGTTGATGAATTCGGCAATATTAATATGAGAGGGTATTTGAATATAACAGGAGTAAATTTACTAAATACCAAAGATGTTGATGAATGGATATTTGAGCATAATGATAATAATAATAAAGTTTCAGCAGGTGGAAGTATAGATAGCCACAGCGATGTGACAATAACTGGCTTCCCCGCAGATAATCAATTACGCATTTATAGCACGGGGCAATTTAGAAATACGACATCACCCTTTCTGAGATTAGACTGCATTGCCAGTATGACGGGAGGACTAAATATGAACAACCAAAACATTACAAATGTAAATCAACTAAATAGTAGGGCTATCGCAACTTGGTTATCAGAGCACGACTCCAACAACGCGAAAGTGTCGGCAAGTGGAAATATTGATACACATAGTGATGTGATTATAACCACAGCAACAGATAATCAACTACTTATTTATAGCACAGGACAATGGCGAAATGTAGCATCGCCCTTTCTTAGATTAGACGGCACCGTCAGTATGACAGGAGCATTAAATATGGGTGGTAATGCTATTTCAGGTGCTTCTACATATAATGGAATTAATGTCACCACTCTTGCAGTTGATGGTTCGGTGGTTAAACGAACAGGAGACCAAACCATAGCAGGAACCAAAACATTCAGCAACATAATAAATGCTAGTGCGGGTATTGATATGAAAAGCCAAAGCATAACAAATGTTAATCTTGTTGATGGTGTGGATGTTTCTGTTTGTGATACTTCTGTGGTTAAATTAACAGGAGACCAAACCATAGCAGGCAATAAAAAATTTACATCAGTTTTAGAAGTAAGCGGTTCATCAAATCCTGCTTCTTTTGACTGCATCGGCATCGCCTTTGATACAAAAATAGGAATGATTGCAGCGCAGAAAATAGCAACAGCGACCTTGTATCCGATACAAATAACTGGTTCTTATGTAGAGTTATATTCAGGTAATACTTTAATTACAACTGCAACTGGAACAGCATTAATTTTGAACAACAACAGAATACACACTTAGCCACACCATCAGCAACAACGGACGGAGCAAACAAAAGTTATGTGGATACATTAGACATACAAATAAAACTAACAGGAGACCAAACCAGAACAGGAAGTAAAACATTTAATGGGGCGAGCACTGCGATAAAATATCTAACTTTAACACAAACGGCTGATTTTAATAATCAAGTTATCATTAATGGTGGAAATATAACATATAATGGGGCTCGGATACTAAACCAAAATGGAGGAGATATATTCTTTTCACAGACATCAGGTAATTATCAATATTTCTTATTTACTCTAAATACTGCTACAAGTGGAACCGCGAACCAAAGAGGTTATGTATTCACGAATGTAGCATTTGATGTAAAAGGAGCAGGTCTTTATATTTCAAAACTTTTGGATAATAAAAGTGCTTCATCTGACATCGTCCGTTTTAACAATGCTGGTGGTATGCGGTTTTATGGGGACTTAGATATGAACTCAAACAACATAACAAGTGCTGGAACAATAACGGGAACATCAATTACTTCAACTGCTGGCATGACTACAACATCATTAACTGCAAGCGATAAAATAACAACAGCAACAAGCAAACCAATAATTATAGGAAACACAACAAAAGGAATAGGTACGACAGCGGGTTTAGAATTGTATGGGACTTTTAATAATAATACTGCTGGAGCACATATACAAGCGATTACAACAGAAGATATATATCCTACATTTGGACTATTTAATTTAGGACATGATAGCATAAATATGGCTTTTGATGCTTATTTAGATGGAGCGGGATGGAAATCAAGTTATGTGAGTTCAAACTTTTTAATTAATAAATTTTCCAACAAACTTAGATTTTTGTATGATAGTGGGAAAAGTGCTGGGACTGCTGTTCCTCGGTCTGTGGCTCTTGAACTTAATACAGCAGGCTTATTAACAACAAATGCAATAACGGCGAGTGGGGTGATAACGGCAAATGCGGGGATATCAACAACAACATTAACAGCAAGTGGATTAATAACGGCGAATGCGGGAATTACATATTCTGGGGTGCTAACGACCACAACTAATAATGGAGCAAAAATAGGAATTCAAGGACAAACAGACGGGACGAATGCGAGAGGAATGTTTGTATGGCATACTGCTGATCCAAACTGGGGGATTTATATGTCTCAGTCTGGAGCAAATAAATCATTAAATGGAGGAACAGCACCAGCAGGAGGAGTAGGCGGAGGATTAACTTCTTATGCTTTTAGATTTACAGTGAATAATTCTTCAACGAGTGGGTTCATATGGGAGAATAGTTCAAATACTGCTTTAATGTCTTTGAAAGCAAGCGATGGACAATTATGGGTATTGTCTAATCCAATTCAATATTCAGACAGGAGAAAAAAAGAAGATATAAAGGAATGCTTAGGCTTAGATTTTATTAATAAGTTAAATCCAGTCTGCTATCGTATGATTGATGATTTAAAAAAATGTAGGGTTGGCTTAATAGCACAAGAATTAGAGGACATACTAACAGAAATGAATATGCTAGATTTTGGCGGTTTTATAAACGAAACAATTATGGTTCCGTGTCCAAAGCAAAGAAAAGAATGCGAATTGAAAGGTGTGAGTGTTAATCCAGAAGATGTTAAATGTGTTGATAGTGGTGATGTCGGTTATGGTATAGGTTATTCCGAGTTTATTGCACCATTAATTAAAGCGGTTCAACAATTATCAGAAAAGGTAGTTAATTTAGAAAAAGAAAATAAAACTTTACTTAATATACTACAAGACCAAACCAACCAATTAGCAGAAATACGAGAAGTCGTTTTCCCTAATGTCTAATAATACAACTAGACTTCACAGACAACCTCCTATTATGGATATGGATGGCAAACTAACTCCCGAATTAAAGTCTCTTGTTCTTGAAGTAGAACTAAAGACTGAGGAAAAAAAAGTAGAGCACGAATCGGAAGATAACTGGAATTGTTGTTGTGTAAAAAACAGGCCGATCGACAGCCGACTTATTAAGTATCTGTTTCAAATGGGTATCATTATTGCCATTATAACCCTTTGTATCGTGAGGTTATCTGAAAAGAACTTACCTTGTGAGGTTGCTAACACTTATGTCGGAATTTTAACACTATTGATTGGGATATGCCTTCCGTCGCCTTCTAGTTCAAAGAAATGAACATTCGTATAAGTGTATTTTATACCAAGAACTATCGCCTGCACAGATTAAAGGTAGTGCTTCATCAAAACTAACACACCAATCACTCATAGGCTTATACACACATTTAAATTTAGTTTCTATTCCTTGCTTTATACAATAAGCACACGCATCTCGCTTTGTTTGATTTACTCTGCTATAAAAGTCGCAGGCAGTCCGCGAAATAGCAGAGCACACAAACAATAATATTAAAATCATTTTTTTTATATCAAAGATTTTTTTAAAATCTATGTATATTATATAGTATGTCGGAGTTCAAATACCAAAAGATTATTTTTCTGAGCAATCATTTTGTGGGAAGCAAAACATTTAATAAAAATATTCAAATGTCATTCACACCAACTAAAATGAATGTTAAGTTTATTCATTATACAAACGATCAGACTGTAACCAAAACCAGAATTCTTTATATGGACAGAATTGAAATTATTGGCACATTTGCAGGTAGTAATATAGCAAACATTTCAAACCTCAGTTATAATTTGGGTGTAGTGGGTTGGACGGACGGGAAATATACATTTAAAGTCCTCGAAACTGACAGCGGAAATATTGATACAGGAAATTTAGCAGGCAGAATTGTTGTATGCTTAGAGTTTTTGGCTTAATAATATAGCAATGGAGAAAATAAACAATACATACATTCGCCATTCTTCAACGTAGTGTGCTTGTTAAGGGAGTTGAAATTTTGATGAGTTGATATGTGTAAATTCACACTTTCGCTTCGCTTTCGTGTGTTTTACAGACATCGATGTTTAATAAAATATTTTTTTTATTTTAATGATATAAGCATTTTGAGAATAAGAGAGAGTGCGGCACGAATCGAAATTCTAAAATATCAATGAAAACTCACCAGAAAAACTTAATCGCAGAAAATCCGGACGGAGAATTTATAAATGTCAAAGTTGGATATGATGGTGATATTGAAACAAATAATTCAAAAACGCTTTTGGTGAAGCAGTAGTAGGTCAATTAACACCAGTTTTACAGGAAATCTTTCCATATACCATTAATACTAGGATATGTACAAAAACAGAAACAAAATCATCTGTGTCATTTTTAAATAATATGGCTGAATTACAAACTCAAGCGGATGCCACGGCGGATGCTCGACTGGTAAGTAAAAGGAGAATAAAATATAGAACTGGAACAGGTGTCCTCGCCCGCTTTACTGCTATATGGACAACGGATGATACAAAAGATTACTATTCATATATTGGAATAGGAAATGAACTCGTTGATGGATTTTATTTATACAAAAATAGAGCAGGAATGAATATTGCGCATTGTAAAGGAGGTGTCGTAGATTATATTGACCAAGCAGACTGGGATGACCCGTGCGATGGAACTTCGGCTATGCCAGAAGTTTGGAGCAGAGGAAATGTATTTCAAATTCAATTTCAGTATCTTGCGTTTGGTGCTATTAAGTTTTATATTAAAAATCCCATAACAGGATTATTTCAATTAGTTCAATGATTGACTTTGCGAATGCTAATACTGGGGTAAGCCTGCGAAATACGACATTACCTTTTACGGCAGTAATGAAAAATGATGCAGCGATTGGAATACAAACTCTTAAAACAGCGAGTGCCAGTTTATTCATTAAGGGGTCAAATACTATTAATACTAGCATAACAAATTCAATTGAGGGTAGTGAAGTTGCACACACTACAGAAAGACCAATATTGAGTATAAGAAATAAGGCAAAATATGATAGTGGTGGTGCTAACTTAGACAATTATTCATTAGTATATCCATCATTGATAAGTATTAGTAATGAAGACGGATATCAGTTTCCACTATTAATAATGGTGGAAATGTCAATATTTATCGCTAATTTCATAGAAGATCAATAAAGCAAAAAAATAAATAAAAATAAAACGGAATGTGATGTATCATCAGAGATATTTTTTTCCCCGCATCTTTGTTATTAAAATAAGGTTGTTGAATTAAATATTCAAGGTATGGTTTAATATCAATCTTAGCGACATCTTCAATTTTCATTTTTTTATATTTATCATATTGAAGAAAAATATCAGTTTCATTTTGTGCTATCTCAGTAATTCCAGTCTCTTTTAAATCAGTCTCCTTAAAAGGTGTGCTTGGTTCTTCGTCCATTATTTTTTCTAATGTCGCAAATGTTGATTTATCTTGCAAATCAACATTGGATGGAATAACTACTTTCACATTGTCGTCATGATGTTGATTTTGTTTGAAATCAACATTTGGCTTATATTGCTCATAGAAAGAAACAATGTCAGGTTTAGTCCATTTAATTGTTGGCTTTTTGACATCACCATCAAGGTTCCATGTTTCAATTTCATTTAAGTAGTCCTGTTTGGTGCTCAGGTCAGTCATCTTATATTATTAATATTATTTTTTATTGAATATATTTTTTTACTTCACTTTTTATGTCTGTAAATTTCTCAAACCACGGCTGTTTCATAACCCGTTCAAGATATGGCTTATCGATTAGCGCGATATCTTGAACCTTCTTCCGTCGATACTTACCAAATGGAAAAAATCCCTTGGCTTGCCTGCCCGTGCATTTTCAATCATTTGGATTTCGTCAGTAATTATCTTTTTAACATCGGTAAGAGAAAATGTTTCTTTTTTATTTTCAATAGAGAGTTTCTCAAACTTCTCGCATAGTCTGGTGAGGGTGGTCATTAGTCTATATAGACTGGTAAAAAGATTTTATTGAAAAAAAAATTAATTATTCGATATTTTGTTCTGACTTCCTCCCTCACAAATATCCTTAATATCCGAACGGCCGTGTTTCAATCGCATTATCTACAATACCTATAATATTTCTTTTAGTGTAAGTAAAGCTGAATATTTTTTCTAAGTATTCGCTCGTTATTTTTTTCTGTTGTTTGTCTCTTGTTATCTTGCTGTTTTCTACGATTAATAGCTTGCCTGATTTCTCAATTCGTTTGGCGATACATCTTTCTTCGTCAGATTTGGATAAACCAACTAATTCCTTATTACCACTTTCAAATAAGTTCGTATCCTTGATATCCAATCCACAACTTATAACACTAAACATATTAACGAGATTTAATGCTTTGTTGCTTTCATAGTTCATACTAAATCCTTTCACTTTCATACTCGCTTTCCCGTTGTCTAATAGATAGCCATAACATTTCGGCCCACCTCCGACAAATGTCTTAATTTTAGCCCCGTGTAATTAGTCTGTCCATTCTCCTAATTGGTCTCCTGTTTCCACATCAGTTTCACCATTTTCCTTATTTGTAGTATATATTATGCTGTCTGTGTCGTGGTATAATACTCTATTTCCAAGCTCATCCATCTTATCATAAAGTCTCATTCTGGCGTGCGCGGTAGTAAAGATAGCTACAATAATATTTGTTTTGATAGGGTTGCTCACAGCATCTTGTTTCAAATCATAACTTACTTCTATGATTTTGGTCATTGATAATATTGATATTAATGTTATCAACAGATTTATCATTTATGACCTTGTATAAAGTATCCTTGTCATTGATAATTTTGTTTTGTGTTTTGTTTTGCTTTTCTCCAAATTTCCCCCACAATGAATTCAAGCACAACTTAGCAACCGCCCGCCCTGAGCTCTTCTCTATTTTATCTTTATCCATTCTAACACCCATCTTAGCTTCCATATTGTTTATGTATTCGTTTTTAGCTTCTTGATACAGCCGTCGGGGTATCCGCTTGCTTCCTGCTTCACTTTTGTAAAAGTCTTAATGTATTCCTTGAATAGGCTGTCGCTCTGTTCTGCCCAGTGCCATACCTCATAAACTTTCAATATCTTGTATCCATTATCTAGTGCTTTGTAAATCTCAGGAGTAGCCCAAGTGCCTGTTAGTGCTCGTTCATTATCTTTATGCTCACATTCTCCCTTTTGGTTGGTTGTTCCGCATTTATTACATAAGTAATACATCATCTTACCTCTGTCCGCCTTCGGTAAGACTGGGTGTAGTAAGCCTCTCGGCGGTAGCATTTTAATTTTTGCTAATCCGAAATATTCCTTTTGGATAATTTTGTTCTTCATATCTTTTTGTTCTCCTTCATTAGTTGGTCTATGAATGCTGTGGCGCCCGCTGGGATATGGGTCATAAGACATTACAGTCGGATATAATGAAAATACATCAATGTAGTTCGCATATTCATTGTTGTGTCTGGCTTTCCAATATAAAGTTAAAGCATTTGTTCTGCCCCCAAACATTGCTTCTCGTGCTATTAAGCCTTTCTGTTCAATAATCCGTTCGTTTGTGTCTTCCGCTAAACTTTCGCTTGTTTTCATAATCCTCCATTCGCATTCACATATGGCTACCACCCTGATCTGTTCTTTTAATTGTCTTTCTCTCATCTGTGTTTCCTTGTGTAGTTCGCCCATACTTTTATTTTTCCTAACGTTCATTGTGCTTCTGTTAAAGCATTTCTGACAGCCGTGCCAATGACACCCATAAAACTCGTAAGCGGTTTTGTTTTTCTCGTCCCATCCATCCACATACACTTTGGTGCCAGACACATTAAACATTTTTTCACCACCATTGAACGCGTGTTTAATGTCTGTCTTATCTGAACTTGCCCTGTAAGCCAACCATTCGACACATACCCTTGAAGTCATCCTGTTCTGTTTTTCCGCCTTCAAAACAGCGATTGAGTTCTCTGACATATAGTCTGCTCTGTATAAGGCCATAACACAACTCGCGATTGTAGTATATTGAAAAGGGTCAATACCGAACTCTAAAAACTGCTTTCTAAAATCCATACAGCCCTTTCTTAAAATATCAACTTCGCTATGACAATACTCTGCTATTTCCTTAGCCATATCAAAGTGGTTATGACTGCTTACCTGCTCTCGATACCATTCCAGAAACTCCTTTCTCTTACCTTCTTTCATAGTGTCGTAGCCGTAATGTTTCTATGTGGCATAACTCCGACATAGTTTTTATTTTGAGCGGTATTGAAGAAGTGAGGAAAGAAACCTTTTTTGAGTTCTGCCAGTCCAAAGGTTTTAGGAAACTCTGATAAGGGCATCGTCAAGAAACTGAGACTATCAATGAAGCGGTATTTGTTGCAGTTGCTTCCAATCGTCATCATCATAATTTTACCGCCTTGATAAATAACGAATGGTGTCTGATTTTGTTCAACTAACTAACGAAGTATAAACTGACAATCATAACCTCTGGCATTGTGTGCTATGAATGTATAGCCTCTGTGCTTGATATCAAAAGCCCACACACAGAAATCTTTAATATTCTTATGGATAACGGGTAATTGCTTTTCATCAAAATACTGGCTTTCCGTGTAATTTACGATATGCTCGCCAGTGCCATGTGTAGCTTCAAAATCAAAGAATATGTATTTCTCAGAAGGCTGTAAGATTTCTTTCTTTGTAATCTCGCATTGATGTTCAAGCGGTTTCACTAGTTTGCAATTACGGCACTTAGCATACCCGCACTTATGAATATCCTTCTTCCTGTAGTTTAAGCCACATCCCTTACATTTAGCTTTGATATCACAAGTGATTCCTTTATGATTTTCAAAGCATTGTTTATTAGGAAAGTTTCTACAGCAGGAATGATATCTTTTTTCCTACCATAGATTTCATATTAGTTATGGCATCGTAGTGGCCTTCTGTTTTAAGAATGTATAGGTTTGTAAGCCGTTCTCCTTTCTCATCTTCAAGTTCTGTTTTATAAACTATTTTATCAGGGAATTCAACAATAACCAAATTATATTTAATGAAATCAGCAAAGGTATTAATTTCCTGAATACCGCACACATCCTCAATTACATTTGCTTTGTTGTGCAGTTCTTTTGCCAACTCCTCTTGAATTTTTTTCGTCCCATCAATATCATTTTATATTTCGGGTGTTTTTCAATTTTTGCTTTCACAACAACGATCGCCCTAGCTAAGCATATGTTGTCATTTTTGATTTGTATTACTCCTTTGTTTTTATAGACATCTAATTTATTCAAAACCTGTAGCCTTGTCCCGCCGGTCGGCATCTTAACAGATTTTAATACAAATCTTAATTTATCTAAATTAGTGCCTTTTTCGTCTGTATATAAAAATTCGTTGCTCTGAAATATTGCCGACAATCTTTCTAAGACATCATCCACAGAAATTTGATTAATCTTATGAAGTCCCGTAGATACCTTTCCATAATAATCTACAAACTCAATCCCTAAATTAACCATATTATTTGGAGTTTGTCTTTTGAGAAAGTCATTCAAAATAATATCAACAAATCTTATAACATCTCGCATAGTAACTGAACGAAAGTTTCCATTCAACCTAACCGAATAAACACTTTCGTTAATTCCTAATTTGTGTTCCTTTCTGTCATCTCGCTTGATTTCGTAATTCCCATACCTCGTCAAGTCTTTGCCATTTTCTTTTTTATCTTTCTTTTCTTCATTGTTTGGTAAGGGCGGTGCTATTGGTATAGTGCGGTGCTCAAAATACACAGCGCCTCTTACTTGGTTTAAGTAATTTTGGGCGGTCTGTGTATCTATCTTATACCGCCTTGTTTTTGGTTTGATATGTAGCACATCCTGACCCCTGATTGATTTAATCTCATAATTGATTTTATATTCCTTACATTTATCCAACCTATAGATTTTGCCGTTATAGGTATGTGTCTCCACTGTCAGTGTATCTATTTTATACTTCCTTTCCTTCGGTTTGATATATAGCACATCCTGACCCCTGATTGATTTAATCTCATAATTGATTTTATATTCCCTTAGTCTATCCAACCTGTAGACTTTGCCGTTATAGGTATGTGTCTCCATTGTTTGGTAAATATATTTAAGGAAATCTCATTTTATAAAATTAAAATAATTTTGACGTCTCAAATGTTGGGGGTGTCCTGTGTCCCTGTGTGCCTCTATATAGTGGTGTGCCTTGTCTTTAACATAAAATTCACCCATACCCCCGTCGAAATGATTTCAATTCCAACGGCGAAAAAAAATCATTGTTTATTTTTTTTTATATTGATTTTGATTTAATTATTTCCTCATATTCTTTAAGTTTCCTATTTTGTTCTTTTAGATGTTCGTTTCTCGTTTTATTTATTTCATTTTTATTTCTGTAATAATATGCTAGAACCTTTTCGTTGTTTGCTTTTTGTTTGTCTTCAATTGTAAGATATTTTTTTTGCCTCCCCATTGTACATGTAATAATGTTTATTTCTTTAAATGAATTTACAACTTTAATTCAACATTATCATAGCCCTTAATTTTATTTCCTCAACTGCTTCATCACATATTCTCCATTTACATATATTCAAAGAAGTTGAAGGTTCAGATAATGCTTTATCTCTTGTTGTAATGCTTGAATGCTTTGTTCATGCACGGGCTGAAAAGGGTCAACCAATCGTAGTTGCACGCCAGAACGACCAGCACGTATCGCGATCTCTTCTGCTTGAACGCAAGGATGAGCTTCAGCAAAGCCTGAGCGATGCTAGTGATAAAGAAGGAGCTCTTCCATCCGATGTCTATAACTCTGAAGTCTTGATCGTCTCCATCGTGACCATGACCAGGAGGCTTGCGATGGGACTGCACTTCACCACGGAGGCCCCTGTCTACATGATGAAGGAAGGCGAGCATCGACCACACGGTGTTGTCACCAGCGCCGTCCCACTCCAGAAACAATTTCCGGTACGAGGATCCCAAAGTTCCCAATGCAAAAGAGCAGCAAGCATGGCAATATTACTGTTCGCACCGTGCTCGATGGCGCTTTCAAGGTATGTGAGAATGAAGTGGGTGTCCGTCGTGTAACAGGTGTTCACGCCAACCCAAAGTCGGAAGACCATCTTACCCTTGAAATATTTTAGCACGGCGGCAGGATGGGATCTTTACAGGCGGCTTCATGTCCACAGACACACACATGACTGTAGCATGGTAATCCACTGGTGCTCCCTTCTTGCGCTGCATGCTCGCCACTCTGCACTCCCTGTGGATCTTGTGGTGAAGGCGGCTGCGGCGTCGCCAGTCCTGAGCATGCGCTTCACTCCTGAAGCCGTGGGAATGCTGGGATGCAAGCTCAGTGCAGTGCTCGCACTTCGAAAAATCTTCCTCTGCGCATGCGACAAATGGATATGAGTACATGACCAGAAGATATATTCTCCTTACCTCGTGCAAACTTGACATGACGATAATCAGCCGCCCACACCTTGTTGATCGTATCACCTGTCGGAGGAACGTCGGGGTTAAGTCGTCCAGAGCCGCCCCACCGCAGACACATGTCCGTCCAATTATTGCGAACGTACTCCTGTACTGCGGCGTCCTCTGCCATTTCTTGGAGCCTCCAAATGCAGTCGCTGCATATCTCTGGATAGCTCTCTGTGAACTTCTTGCAGAGCAAAACTGCGACCATGTCCTCGGTTTCGGGAAGCGAAGATGACTGTTTAGCCCAGACCTTCATGTCGTTGGCGAGGAGCTTGTGTGCTCGCTTCAGGACATTGTTTCCGATGCAGTGAATCCGCTGCCAAGCCTCTCTGCAGACCTGTTCAGTCTTATACAAGTACTGGAACTGTTCATCTTTGGCTTGAAAAGATTCGAGCTGGCCCACGACCCAAGTGTAAAGCTCACTGAGAGAAACTGACGCGGTCTTCTGTCGCGCTGTGAGCATATCACGTGCATCAATGAATGAATGACATTTCCACTTTTTGCAGCAAACTGACTTGGCTAGATGCTCAAGCTCAGGAAAAGTCATCCCCAAAAGTTTCTCGAGCGCTTGCGGTCTCTGTAGCTTCAAGTTCCCTTTTGTGCGGGCCTTCATTTTGTAGGGGCGCGTAGGATCCTTGCGTGCTCGGTTGACGGGGGTGGCTGCAATCCCAGGGTCTTGTACAACGGCTGATTGGAATCCATAAGTTCCTTTATATCGTACCGTGCAGCAGAATCTGATTCTTCTTCGGCGCAATTAATATTATCTAGAAGTATACTATTAGGGAGCTCGATGTCATTGTCGGATTCACCACCTGAAGCGTCTTCGGCTACGTCCTACAAAAGCAACAAATCATTATAAGCTGACAAACTTCCTCAAAGCAAATATATGTACCAGAGAACCAGTGGGAGCATACAGTCTCGAGTTGCTGCCTGCAACAGTAACAGGTTGCTCGATAGCTAGCTGGCAATCTCCAAACTTAAGGGTGTCGCTGTACTGACCTCGTTGGACATTGAAGAGCAAGATTACCACCGGCCACGTCCTTTGCAGCATCACTACTGGCGCTGATGCCTCGCAGGAGCTGGGAGTGTTACATGTACCACAATTAAAACCAAGCCGGAAAACAAAGGAAAGCAAAGAAAAAACTTTAATAAGGTTAGCGATAGAAAGCATTAAGGCTAAATTCATACCTTTTCGATAGCTTCCTGGCCATCTCCAAGCTCAAGCGTGCTTCCGTATTTACCTCGTTGGAAAGAAGAAAGCTGACCGCCAGCCACGCCCTTTGCAGGACCACTGCTGGCGCTGATGCCTTGCAGGAGGCGCTGAGGGTCCACCACGCCCTGACAGACAGCGTCATATTACTCACGTACATGAAGCGATAAGAAAGTTTTATACCTTCGAGCTTGAGCTTGATCTTTGTAACATAACAGTTACATCAGATCCCGCACGTTGAAGCGAAGTGCTAGTAGTGTCGCCATGCCCACTAGTAGATGAGGTCACATTGTCTAGTAGCCTCATTTTCTTTTCCAGCGCCATGGATGAAGATTTCGACAGAGCCGGCATCCCTTTAGTAGCACTGATGCTGTCCAAAAGCGCAAGTTTGTGTGCATGAGGCAACGAAATCGATTTGAGAGGAAGAGGATACTCTTCCACAGGGACAATAAAGCAAAGAGGGCCTGCATCAGTATCCAAGGTCCACACCGGAATATCCACTTGCAGCTTTGCTGCTGCTTGCATCCACGCAGGGTACGCATCTCTCGGTCGCGTGGTGATATCCGAATCCAGATTTGGAGCGTAGTTGAGCAAAATTTCATCGTTCCTCGATACGGAATAACTTACAGTCACAATTGGAGTCCCTTTGCTAATCTGACACACACACACATACACGCACACACACTATAATTAACAAAAACACACTAACACACACTAACAGAGAGAGAGAGAGAGAGAGAGAGAGAGAGAGAGAGAGAGAGAGCACACACACACGCATGCACGCGCGCACACTATTAACTAACACACACTAACAATCTTAACATTTGATCTGGGACAGTCCTCATCGCCCAAGTTGAACCCTTTCGATGCACTGTTGATGAGGTGCATAGGGTTTCTGCTTGCTTTGCTCAAGAATTCGAAGCTGATAGGGTGCATTCCAGCCCGCAACGATGTCCCAATTCTCATGGTGAAATGGTGCGCAAATGCAGCATTGTCATCCATGCTCAAAGGACTGCCACCTGGTTCAAGAAGTCCCAGCGCAAAGGAATGAGGAAGGTCTTGATCGGCGAAAACGCCGTAGCCTCCATTACGGTAGCCCACATAAATGGGCGCCTTGGCAGCTCTCAGCATGCCTAACAATACATACACACAAAGGGGAAGAGGAGGAAGAGAAATAAATAAATAAATACATACATACATAAACAAATAAATAAATAAATAAATAAGTAAATAAGTAAATAAATAAATAAGACAACAAGCAAATAAATAAATAAATAAATAAGTAGGTAAATAAAATAAAATAATGCATACATACATACATACATACATGCATACATACATGCATACATACATACATACATAAGTAGGTAAATAAATAAATAAATAAATAAATAAATAAATAAATAAATAAATAAATAAATAAATAAATAAATAAAATACATACATACATACAGACATACATACATACAAACCATACATACAAACCATACATACATACATAAACAAACAACCAAATAAATAAGTAAGTAAATAAATAAATAAACAATAAACAAATAAATAAATAAATAAATAAATAAATAAATAAATAAATAAATAAATAAATAAATAAATAAATAAATAAATAAATAAATAAATAAATAAATAAATAAATAAATAAATAAATAAATAAATAAATAAAAAACATACATACATACATACATACATAAACAAACAAACAAACAAATAAATAAATAAATAAATAAATAAATAAACAAACGAATAAATAAATAAACAAATAAGTAAGTAAATAAAATACATACATACATGCATACATACATACATACATGCATACATACATACATACATATATGCATAAACAAAAAAACAAACAAATAAATAAATAAATAAATAAACAAATAAATAAATAAATAAATAAATAAATAAATAAATAAATAAATAAATAAATAAATAAATAAATAAATAAATAAATAAATAAATAAATAAATAAATAAATAAATAAATAAATAAATAAATAAATAAATAAATAAATAAATAAATAAATAAATAAATAAATAAATAAATAAATAAAATACATACATACATACAGACATGCATACATACATACATGCATACATACATACATACATACATAAACAAACAAACAAACAACTAAATAAATAAATAAATAAATAAATAAATAAGTAAATAAATAAATAAGTAAATAAATAAATAAGTAAATAAACAAATAAGTAAGTAAATAAAATGCATACATACATACATACATACACACATGCATACATACATACATACGCACATACATACATATACTTTTTCAAAATTTTGTGCACAGTTTCCTTCAAAATAATCAAGTGGCAGATCGTGAAATTGTGTGTATTATAATCATCCTTGCTTAAAAAGATCTGAAAAATAAATCTCACGATCTAATAATGTTATTATCTCTTTCCTCATATGCCAGCATGTGTATGTATGTATGTATGTGAACCGACAGTTACAATGCAAGCTGACATGTGAAGAAAAAATTATATTAGATCGTGAGCTTAGGTTTCCCGATCCTTCCAAGCCATGACTAAGATAATATATACATTTCCACGATCTATCAATTGATTAGTTTGAAGCAAACTCTGCACAAAATTTTGAAAAAAGCGCTCTTGAACCGACAGAGGCATGCTGGCAGGCTGGGAAAGGGATTGAGTTGGGTTGTCAGCTTTTTGGAAACTGATGTTCATGGTTTTAAAACATTTGCGTATATTTTCAGAAGCTATCAGATGAGTTGAGAAGACGTAGGGGGGATTTGCAGCAAAAAGGTCGGTCTGTTTCCACAAAATTTCTGGCAAAGATTTTTCAAAAGTCTATTTGAAAAAAAAAGGAACATTATTCCCGATGAATCTGGGTCTTGGAAGGACCGGGAATGCTGTTTTCGCGAGCCAGTACGGTTTCCTCTCAATAAAAACCTTGCACAAACTTTTGTGAACGCCATCACAACCCTCGAAAAAAATTTCGGGCTGGCCACCCGACCTCAAAAATTTCGTCTAACAGATACTTTTTTGAATTAACCGGTCCCCTTCAACTTCGACCAAGCTCGTCTTCTTTACTTTCTACCTCTGGGCACTATGTCCACGATTACTAAGAAGTATACTGCCGAGATCCTGGACTCCGTCCGCGTCAACAGCCAGGGAAAACTCTTCCTCAACATCAACTCGTCCAAGGATTATGTACCCTTCGACGAGGTGGAGATCCCCGTTCACGTTCGTCGTAAGTACGAACTGGGCAACGCTGATCCGGGGGGATTGGTCCGCGGCTGTGTGTACTTTTGGAGCAAAAAAGGGATCCTAAACAAGGTCAAGCCCACACCCTGGGACGACGGGTTGGGAGAGCAACCAAAGAACAAGAGGCCAAAGCGACCAACCAACTTTCTGAAACCCGAGGAGCCAAAGGAACCAGCAAGAAAGAAGAAAAAAGGGGGAGAGGGAGAGGATGAGGAGAAGATGAAAGAGAAGGAAGGAGAGGATAAGAAAGAGAAGGATGGAGAGGGTAAGAAAAAGAAGGAAGGAGAGGATAAGAAAGAGAAGGAGAAAGGGAAAGAGAAAGAGAAAGAGAAGAATAGGAAGGAGAAAGAGGAGAAAGAAAGAGAAGGCGAAGGCGAAGAAGCAGAAGGAGAAGGAGAAGAATAGGAAGGGGAAGGAGAAGGAGAAGAATAGGAAGGAGAAGGAGAAGGAGAAAGAGAAAGAGAAGGAGAAAGAGAAGGAGAAAGAGAAGGAGAAAGAGAAGGAGAAAAAGAAGGAGAAAGAGAAGGAGGAGAAGGAGAAGGAGAAAGAGAAAGAGAAGAAGAAAGAGAAAGAGAAGGAGAAAGAGAAGGAGAAGGAGAAAGAGAAGGAGAAGAGAAGGAGAAGGAGAAAGAGAAGGAGAAGGAGAAGGAGAAAGAGAAGGAGAAGGAGAAAGAGAAGGAGAAAGAGAAGGAGAAAGAGAAGGAGAAAGAGAAGGAGAAAGAGAAGGAGAAAGAGAAGGAGAAAGAGAAGGAGAAAGAGAAGGAGAAAGAGAAGGAGAAAGAAGAGAAGGAGAGGGAGAAAGAGAAGGAGAAAGAGAAGAAGGAGGAGGAGGGGGAGGAGGAGAAGGAGAAGGACCTTGAAGTTCCACCACCTGTGGAGGACGGCAAGGTTCGCATTTGGGCTGCCAGGGGATTCTTTGGATTCATTTCCGGAACGGAATAAGAAGACTGGTTCGCAACCTTTTTTTTCTTCTTCTTCTTCTTCTTCTTCTTCTTCTTCTTCTTCTTCTTCTTCTTCTTCTTCTCTCTCTCTCTCTCTCTCTCTCTCTCTCTCTCTCTTTGTTTCACCACATCATCACACCATCGTCTTTCTTTCTTTCTGTCTTTCTGTCTTTCTTTCTTTCTTTCTTTCTTTCTCCTTCTTCTTCTTCTTCTTCTTCTTCTTCTTCTTCTTCTTCTCTTCATCCTCCTCTGCTTCTTTCTTTCTTTCTTGCTTGCTTTCTTGCTTGACTTCTTCTTCTTCTTCTTCTTCTTCTTCTTCTTCTTCTTCTTCTTCTTCTTCTTCTTCTTCTGTTCATCCTCCTCTGTCTTTCTTTCTTTCTTGCTTGCTTTCTTGCTTGACTTCTTCTTCTTCTTCTTCTTCTTCTTCTTCTTCTTCTTCTCATCCCCCTCTGCTTCTTTCTTTCTTTCTTGCTTGCTTTCTTGCTTGATTTCTTCTTCTTCTTCTTCTTCTTCTCATCCTCCTCCTCTTCTTCTTCTTCTTCTTCTTCTTTTCTTCTTCTTCTTCTCATCCTCCTCTGCTTCTTCCTTTCTTTATTGCTTGCTTTCTTGCTTGTTTTCTTCCTTCCCTCCTTCCATTCTTTCTCTCTTTCTTTCTTTCTTTCTTTCTTTCTTTCTTCTTCTTCTTCTTCTTCTTCTTCTTCTTCTTCTTCTTCTTCTTCTTCTTCTTTTCATCCTTTTCTGCTTCTTTCTTTCTTTATTGCTTGCTGTCTTGCTTGTTTTCTTCCTTCCCTCCTTTCATTTTTTCTTTCTTTCTTTCTTTCTTTCTTTCTTTCTTCTTCTTCTTCTTCTTCTTCTTCTTCTTCTTCTTCTTCTTCTTTTCATCCTCTTCTGCTTCTTTCTTTCTTTATTGCTTGATTTCTTGCTTGTTTTCTTCCTTCCCTCCTTTCTTTCTTTCTTTCTTTCTTTCTTCTTCTTCTTCTTCTTCTTCTTCTTCTTCTTCTTCTTCTTCTTCTTCTTCATCATCATCATCTTCATCCTCTTCTTCATCTTCTTCTTCTTCTTTTCTGAATCATCCTCCTCTGCTTCTTTCTTTCTTTCTTGCTTGCTTTCTTGCTTGTTTTCTTCCTTTCTTCCTTCCTTTCTTCCTTTCTTCTTCTTCTTCTTCTTCTTCTTCTTCTTCTTCTTCTTCTTCTTCTTCTTCTTCTTCTTCTTCTTCTTCTTCTTCTTCTTCTTCTTGTGCTCCCTCTCATTCGTCTCGCCCTCTTGAGACTTTTCTTATGCTTTCCCTCCTTCTACTTCTCCTTCCCTGTCTAGCTTGCTCTGGAAGCTGACCACAGATGACAACAAGTGCCGTGAGGGGGCGCTTGTACTAAACGTGAGGCTGATGAAGTACAACGGTTTTGAGCTCAAGGATACCACTCAAGTGGAGACGAGTGAGGGCGAAGTTTCTCCCTGTGGTCCTGGGTGCCCCCCCCCCCCCCCCCCCCGCGCTTCGCGTTTAGTAATATCGTGTTTGCATTATTAATCATAGGCGCTTTATCCTCTTTCCAGCTGGCTGGCGCAGGAAGACGCCAGTTCAAATCAATCGTGGTAATATAATATCGTGTCCTTTCTTGTGATGCACATGCTTTCTTTGTTTTGGTGGTTTTTTTGCATGATCCAAGCGTTTTATTTTCGCTGCTCGAGAGGTCGACACAACCGGCGATGGCGTCGCCGACACGATTCAGTAGCAGCTTCTGGGGCCGTATATGTTCAACCCGAAGAACTCTTGCCTTTTAGATAAGTCCCCCTTGGATTTCGAAAAGCAAGTGAAGCCCATGTGGGTGGGCTTCATCGATAACCCAACTAATCCCCCGATGCTTCGCCAATGGCGACAGAAGTACCTTTTTGCTTATTCAGGAAGCAAACCGGGTCAGCCGCTGCTGTGCTAGCCTTTTGTATTTATGACTAATACCTACTTCTGCCTTTGACTTCTACCCCCCCCCCCCCCCCCCCCCCGCTCCCCGCCCTTTTTTCTATTTTCCTAGCGCAAGCGAGAAGCAAAAGGCAACTCGGCAGAGCCTCGGTCGTCTGCAGGCAGAAAAAGCTCAAATTTGGTTAATTTATTTTCTTTTATTTCGTATTGAATTTAGGGAAAGGTTATGTCGCAAAACTCACTTTATAATTTAGCGGCCGGACCGACAGAAACTTCATAGGATATAAGCCTACCCTGTAATTTTATGTGCATAAAGTAGTCGATAACCTAAAAGTTGTCGTGAATTTCGGTAAAACATCAAATTCTCGCCACCTTCTAGGTTGTTGCAGCAATTCCAATAAAACCACAAAATCAATACAAAGAAACAAAAGCAGACAAATAGCCTTCTACAGCACAACAAGAGAAAACATATATGTATAATTAAATTTACCTTTTTCGTCTTCCTCTTCAGAAGCAAATTCAATTCAACCACCTATCACACAAACAAGTATGATATGAATAAAATTTCTTAGCAAGCAGGAGGGCTTTGGCCCAATTTTTTGAATTGAATACACACTAGTTTATACTCCTATGTGCAAAAGGAGTTAGTAGTGAAAACTACTATTACTCAATTCTTTGTCTCTTGTATTTCTCATATGATTGAATTATTTCTGATGTTGTTTTGCCACTATCAATCATCTTTCGTGATTTCATCTCGTCATCTATTCCCATCGGTTGATTTTCAGATGTTCAAACAATCTTAATTGTTACTTCTTTCGTTCTTCTTCTCTCTTTTTTTTCTCGTTTCATCTGTTCAATTTTTTCCTTTCTTTCTCTGTCTCCTCGTCTTTGTTTGATTATATTTCTTCAATAGCATTTGATTATTTTCGCACTCTCTTTTTTGTTTCTCCAATTCAATCTTTTCCTTTTCATTCTCATCAAGTCTGCTTTGTATTATTTCATTTTTGGTGTCGTTTTCGTTTTGTATTTTATTAACTGAGAGTAATGCATATCTTTTAATTTTTCTAGCCACTTATTATGGCTTTCTCTTTCAACATATTCTCCATCACTATTGTTATCCGATTCACTCATTTGTCAGTGTTTGAGAAAAAATGAAAGTGAAAGTTCTCCAGTTTCAGGTTTCACAAAATCTGACAAGAGGGAAAATCAACCTCACCTTTCTCGTCTGTGTAAAAAAAAATTCGCTTTTCCTTTTTTATTGGCATTTCAAATGAACAGCCGAAAATCCAGAAATTCTTACACTTGAGCAAAAGGTTTTTCCTCGTGTTTTTGTCTGTTTCTTTTTTCATTCTTAGACTTTTTCAGAAAGCCCAAAGTCGCCAAGAAAAAAAGACCAAACCTCGCTGTTTTTGTGTGTGTGTAGATGTCGGACGACCCAACCACACGTGAGGAACCAGAGGAGGAGGCAGTACAAGCCCGCCCAGAAGACCCAGAAGTGAAGGTAAGGTTGTTGTTCGCTTCCTTTTGTCGATGAATGTGTTTAGGTTGCATCCGATGCGCTTGAAGGGTTGATGATTGGTCGTATCGTTTCTGCGAATATTCCCAAAGAACTCGGGGGCAACAGGGTAATTGTTAGTAGAAGCCCTAACGATGGTCGAATGAAGAAACTTATCTTGAGTGATAGTAAGTATTGGGTCCAACTCGATAGGGAAAATGGCACAGCTTCGCTTTTCAGTCATATGAACGAGGGAATGCCGATGGTGCAATTGAATCTCTACAAGTCAGACTTACGCAAGGACCAAATACCAGAACGATTGTAGTAGAATTTACAGATGGTTCGCTGGCATTGTTCAGGCTCTGGGATAACAGACACAATTGCCGACTACTACGGGCTGTCCATTAAGACAGCCTATCGAGTTATGTTTGATTAAAGCAACTGAGGTTGAATTGTTATTTCTTTACCCACTTCATATATAAAGAAATCCAACAATTAATCCTATTACTTAGTTTTATAAGTCATCATATGGCGATGATACATTAATTGATCGTATACTTTTCTTGGTCGCTTATTATATTCAAAATCCAGAAAGGTATACAATCAACTCATTAAGTTATTCTTCAGTTTTCATTAAAGGTCGAGTATTACTTTCGCCTTTCGCTCCCTCTTACTAGTCCTAATGTTTTCCGGTTCTATTTCCTCCCGCTTCAGCAGTTCTTTAGTCTTCTTCTCTTTAATAACTTCTTTAGTTTGCTCTTTCATATCTTTTCTTCGTCAATTGGTTTAATAAAATCAGGTTTCAATAAATCTCTTGGACTTACCAACTCATCATTATTTAATATTAACTTGAAATCAGACCGACCCTTGACTTTATAAATAATTTAACTGAAAGTTTTACCACCTTTGGAGAAAACATTTCTTTGTTTTCTTTTCGTCTATTAAATTATCCTGTGTTATCACTTGCTTATTCTTGTCTCTTCCAAAAAACACATCTACCGGTTTAGCCTGAATACCTCTATGCAGTTTATGATTATAAGCATTCACTAAGTCCTGAATATAACTGACTCAATCAAAATTACGATTGGTTTCAAATAAAAGGTCAAGCCATCTTCTAATACTTCGTATCATTCTATCAACAACCGCAAGTGCTCTATGGTAGCAGACTTCAACGACATCGTGTTTAATTCCATTTTAAATAAAATATTCGCGGGTCGCTCCTTTATATTCCCTCCGCTGTCGGTAGTAATTGATTTCGGTTTATATTTGATTGATTTCAAAGCATAATAAACTTCTTTTGCTGTTTTATTTTTTAATGGAATGATTATCAAATATCGGCTATGACAATCTATCCAAACAAGCATCCAAGCATATCCTTTATTTCCTTTCTTATATTTATCTTATCTGCTAAGTCAAGAAAAACTTGGTCTAATGGTTTTTCAACCCATATCGTGTTCCATATTTTCTGGCTCTTTTTCTGGTGGTGAATTTCAAGTGCTTCTTCTTCTTTTGTTTTAACTACTTCTCCCGTAGGTGGGTCTTCGACATTCTGTGTATTAATGATTATATGTTTATTGTCAAGTTGATTTTCTGAATTTGCACTCATCTATATTTAAAACTTGAGAAAACATTTTTCAACATCATTTTTTTCTTTCTTATTTGTCTTTTCAGATTGATTATAAACATTAACAGATCTTTTTGATTTCTTTCCTCTTCCTTTCTTCGGTTTTGGTTCTTCTTCCTCACTACTCTCGCTTTCACTTTCTTCACTCTCCTCAGGCTCAGGGCTCTGGTTTCTTACTCTTCTTCTTTTCTCTCTTAGTTTCCGCTTGTGCTCTCATCTAAGCCATCTTTTCGGCTATCAGGTCAGTGAAATCAACCTCATCTTCACTCTCACTCTGCTCGGGTGTGTCATCTTGATCCTTCTCATTAATAATATCTGTTTCTAAATTATTATTTTCTATCTCTGCTATTTTTCGTTCCATATCTTCGTCTTCGCTTTTAATCGCGTTTCGGTATTGTTCCAAAACCTTTTTGGTTTGTTCCATTTTCCTCTGCTTTGCTTTTTGTTTAATTCCATCGACTGCTTTTCCCCAATTTTGTCGGCTCGCTTCAGGACTTGGCATTCTATACTACAAGTTTTATTTTTAAGTATTTTTAAAATTAAATATTTATTTTATATACAATGTCAAACTTCAAGTCGCTTTTAGGCTTGAATGAGTTGGCCGTCGATAGTCTAGATATAAAAAAATTAGACCTAACCAAAACCAACATAGTGGGTTTAAACACAGACAGAGTGCCAGAAGATGATAACCCGTTGAATCTCTATTATACTGATTTGCGATTTGATACAAGGTTATCTACCAAATCAACATCAGACATCAAAGAAGGAAAAAATTTATACTATACAGAGCAACGAGTAAGGGACAACGACGAGGTCAAAGCCTCAACTCAACACCGCTCTAATACTTCCAATCCTCATCAAACCAACCTTTATAATTTGATAGACACAAACAATCCGCACCAGCGGTTGGGCAATACTTAATATACAATGATGTAGATGGTAAATGGAGGAATACAACCCTCGGTTCAATTGACACACTTTCTGATGTAATCATAACCGCACCAATAGCGATGAATAGTTATCTAACATATAATTCAATAAACTGGGTAAATAAAACATTTCCAATAAATGTTGATGAATTCGGAAAGATTAATATGGGAGGTTATTTGAATATAACAGGAGTAAATTTACTAAACACGATATCGGTTTCTTCAATCATAACCACTGCGACATTTGATGATGCTTTCGACACACGGCTCACAGCTAAGTCAACCACCAACTTAGCAGAGGGAACAAACCTTTATTATACGAACGCGAGATTGACACAAGATTTTCAGCTAAATCAACCGTAGACTTAAAAGAATGCACCAATTTATACTATACCACAGCGAGTGCTAATACAGATTTTGATGCTAGACTTTCTAACAAAACAACAGCCGACTTAAGAGAGGGGACTAATCTATACTATACCACAGCGAGAGCAAATACAGACTGTGACACAAGACTCACAGCTAAATCAACAGCCGACTAAAAAGAGAAAACAAATTTATATTATATCACACAAGGGCGAATACAGACTTTGACACACGGCTCACAGCTAAATCAACTGCGGACTTGAAAGAGGGAACCAATCTATACTATACCACAGCAAGGGCGAATACAGACTTTGACACACGGCTCATAGCTAAATCAACCGCAGACTTAAAAGAGGGAACCAATCTATACTATACTGATGGAAGGTTTGACACACGGCTCACAGCTAAATCAACTGCGGACTTAAAAGAGGGGACTAATCTATACTATACCACAGCAAGGGCGAATACAGACTTTGATACACGGCTCACAGCTAAATCAACTGCGGACTTAAAAGAGGGGACTAATCTATACTATACCACAGCGAGAGCAAATACAGACTTTGACACACGGCTCACAGCTAAATCAACTGCTGACTTAAAAGAGGGGACTAATCTATACTATACCACCGCTAGAGCTAATACAGACTTTGATACAAGGCTAGGAACTAAGTCAATAGATGCTTTGAGTGATGTAATAATAACAACAACCGCAAACGGCCAATTATTAACATGTAATGGAACAAACTGGGTGAATTCCACGGGGTCGTTAGCTTTCCTTTCTTTGACTGGTGGGACGATGTCAGGCGATATTAAACTGGGTGCTTCGACTTTTGTTATGTATTCAGGTCCGCAGAATATGACAACCAACAACTCGGCTGGTTTTGTTGCTTCTGCTTCTTCTGAATACGATCCAGCATATCAGGCTTTTAATGCCAACCAGAGCTCAGATTATTGGTCTAGCAACTTTTACTACAACGATGCGACAGGAGTTTATTCAAGAGTTCCACCAAACACAAATACATTTTCACGAACACATAAAAATAGATTTGGGAGCTATATACAGGATGAAAAAATATTATGTTAGGCCTTCGTCTGCTAATTACAGTGAAATGACACCGAGCATTTGGTATGTGGGAGTAAGCACTGACAACACGAGTTATACCTTATGGGACAGCAGGAGTGGCGAGGCTTGGGCTTCACAAACAACTAAAACATATACACCCGCTTCAAATGCTTCTGCTAGATATATCATATTCGTCGCGAACAAGGCGGGAAGTGGCGGAACTTCATTTAGAAACCAAGTCCGTATCGCCAGTCTGTATTTTGATTATGAAACCTTTAATTATGACATAACATTGATTAGAAATATGACGAGCGACACATTAACAACAAGCGGAGCAATAACGGCAAGCGGATTAATAACTGCGAGTGCGGGATTAACAGGAACCATATTAACGGCTAGCGGATAACTGCAAATGCGGGAGTTGATATGAAAAGCCAAAGCATAACAAACTTAGCCACTCCATCAGCTCCAATAGACGGGGCGACAAAAGGCTATATTGACACATTAGACGGGCAGAATGTAAAATTAACAGGAACCCAAACAATAGCAGGAACAAAAGAATTCAGCGGAATAATGGCGACTTCTATTGGTGTCCCGTGTATAATAGGAAGGAATTCAAAAGGAACAGGTGTGTCGGGTGGCTTAGAGTTATACGGCAATGTAAATAATGCGAATGGCCCGCACATTCAAGCATTTGTAAATACATCCGTTTATCCCACTTTTCAACTCATCAACTTAGCTCAAGATGATGTTGCTCTAAATTTTGATTGTTATTGGAACGGCACGAGCACATTATCGTCATCTACGGGCTCAACTTTTCAAATAAGGAAAAATGTGAATAAACTCGCCTTTAACTACAAATCAGGAGTAGCACTAGCAGGAACTATAACATTTAGTGAGGCCATGAACATAAGCAATGCTGGGGTAATAACGGCAAATGCGGGAATATCTGTTGTTAATAGTACGGCAGACATAAGAGGAGAAGCAAGAAGTGGGTCTCACGCATCTCCAGTAGGATTATATGTTTCAGCTGGTCTTGGTCAAGCTTCTGGGGTGTTGAATTCAGACATAGCAACGGGACACAGGGAGTTGGTTTTGCTTATAATTCAGTATATGCTACGGGAAGCAATACAGAACAAGAGTTGAATTTATACTCAAGAGGCTCAAGCCAGATTTATGCCAGAAGTGCTATGACCTGTTCTTCAACACTAACATCAAGTGGATTATTAAGGCGAGTTCTGGAATATCAATAACAGTGAGTGGTGGTGGGGCAACGACGATAAGCCAAAGACCTAGTTATACGAACCAGCCACTTATTCAGTTGAAGGGAAATGTTAGTAATAATTATTCTTGTATATGTAATGATGGTAATTTAACCTTTTTTTATACCACAAACTCAAATAGGAACCCGCATAGTGGATGGATTTATATGACATTATGAGCTAATGTTTGGTCTTCTGGTTCAGATAGAAGAGTAAAATCGGATATTGAAACATTAGACTGCGGTGATTGTTGCGAGAAACTAATGAAAATAAACTGCTGTTCGTATTATTGGAAATCAGATGAGAAGAAAGAAAAAAAGAGCCACGGATTTATTGCCGACGAGGTTAAAAAAATATTTCCTGAATTTGTATCTGAAAGTGGAGTAAAAGCGGACGATGGAGATGGTAGCCTTGAAGGAGTATCATATACAAGTTTTATACCAATATTGGTCAGTGCTTTTCAACACATGGCTGAAAAGGTAGTTAATTTAGAAAAAGAAAATAAAATTCTTATGAATATACTACAAGACCAAGCCAACCAATTAGCAGAAATACGAGCGGAAGTATTTGGTGCTTCATAAAACACCTAACTGATTATCGCAAGCGATAATCAACGTATTTTCAAATGTCAAACAATAATTCAACTAGACTTCACAGACCACCGCCGATCATAGAAATTGATGGCAAACTAACACCAGAACTGAAAAATCGTGTACTGGATGTTTCGCTGAAGAATGAGGAAAAAAATTAGATCACGAATATGAAGACAACTGGGACTGCTGTATGACTAAACGAAAAACTGACAGCCGACTTATTAAGTATCTGTTTCAGATGGGTATTATTATATCCATTATAACCCTTTGTATTGTGAGGCTTTCAGAAAAGGATATTCAGTGCGAGGTAGCCAACACATATGTGGGGATTTTAACCTTACTCATAGATATTTGCCTTCCATCACCTTCTTCAAGTAAGAAATGATATTTATCAACTACACTTTCATTCGCTTCGCTCATTCTCGTTTGTTGATAAACATCGAAAACAGACTAAAAAATTAAAATGAGAGACGATGCTTGAGAATAAGCGAGAGTGCGACAGCACGAAGCGAAATTCTAAAATATCAAAGAAATGAACACTCGTATAAATGTATTTTATACCAAGAAGCATCATTTGAACACATTAAAGGAATGGCTTCATCAAAACTAACACACCAATCAGTCATCGGCTTATACACACATTTAAATTTAGTTTCTATTCCTTGCTTTATACAATAAACACAACTCTCAGTCTTTTTTTTGCTTACCCCCGAGTAAAAGTCGCAGGCGGTCCGCGAAATAGCAGAGCACACAAACAAGAATATTAAAATCATTTTTTTTAAATATATTATATATTATATAGTATGACGGATTTCAAATACCAAAAGATTATTTTTCTGAGCAATGATTTTGTGGGAAGCAAAACATTTAATAAAAATATTCAAATGTCATTCACACCAACCAAAATGAATTTTAAGTTTATTCATTATACGAACGACTAGACGGAAACCAAAACCAGAATTCTTTATATGGACAGAATTGGAATTATTGGTACATTTGCAGATAGTAATATAGCAAACATTTCAAACCTCAGTTATAATTTGGGTGTCGTTGGTTAGTCGGACGGGCAATATACATTTAAAGTCCTTGAAACTGACAGCGGAAATATTGATACAGGAAATTTAGCGGGAAGAATTGTTGTGTGTTTGGAATTTCTCGCTGCATTGATTATTCGCAACATTCAACCATACACAGACGGCACTCATACAATGTGTCCAGAAGACAGGGGCAACATAGGTTGGGCCCGTCAAATGAACACAAGGAAAGGCCAAAGACATACAATGATACATATGAAGACTAGTACTCACACGGATACGTATGTGACACATGTATCAAGGTAGACAGGTAGAATAAATACAGCAGTAAACCAAATTAGCAACAGCAATTATCAGCTTACTCTATGCTACCTCTTACCTATTATCGCTCTCCCCCTGATGCTTACGACCCGTACCGTCTACTATAACTATTATCGCTCTCCCCCTGACGCTCACGACCGTACCGTCCTATGCCTATGTCTACATCTCTCCCCCTGAAATTAACAAGAATAATATGTAAGCAAAGAAGCATATAACATTTTGATGATTTCAAAGCAAGGAAGGGAGTGACAAAGAAAGGGGTGAGAGGAGTTATAATTAAACAAGATGGAGATGACAGCTAACATGAATATGCATAGGTTTATGTAGGTGTGAATACAGACGTGTACGAGCACATGACACACACACACGCACACACACACACACACACACACACACACACACACATATATATATATATATATATATATATATATATATGCGCTTTCACCTATAACAAAACAAAAGAAACAAAGAAGGAATTCAAATGTGCATAGAAATAGATGTACAGGAGCCCTGCACCACACGCATGAATACAGATATTAATATTGAGCTCCCCCTGCACACCAACAACTACACAAAGAAAAGTGATATCAACATATAATCTGCAGTATGCATGTGTATGTATAATAAAGTGAACGGATGTACAATGACAACACGCAATTTAATTACCTATTATAATTGTATATAACTACAATATAAATATGGACATACACATGTACATAGCTATGCATAACATACGTATATATACATTGTCGAATGAATGTGCGTGTACGTACGCAAATGACACGTTATGTAAATGTAAATACTATATCTATACGGTGGATATTATACATATTATAGAATAACATACCTGTACATTACCCATGATTGACATATATATAACATATATACTAACTAAGCATAAATAAATGCGTGGAGTGAGCATGCAGTTTGGTTAAGTGGACGAATCATCAAAAGCAAACATACCATGTCACGACACACGTATGAATAATTGTATGTACTGTGGTATAGATGCAAATATATGTAATAATAAAATGTACATCTACGCAGACATATAAGTGATGACAAGGGCAAAAGTGCATGTAGGTAATGTAGTTATGTACATAAATATGTATATAAATCATATTACTCTGTTTCCGCCGTTATCTCCCCCTGCTGCCTACTTGCGTAAATAGGAGGTATGCTGGATATTAGTACATAGTAATAACCATACATTCGAATCAAGTAATATATACCACCGCCTACGCAATGTGCTAACACACCAGCAACACGAGAGAAGTATATACTACAAAAACAACAAATGGTGGTACTGATATGCTAGTATTATTAAGATGAAAAGAGCAACAATGAATCAGATCACATATGTTATTTATATATACGACAATTACACATAACTAACATGATGAGGGCAGTCAAAGCATTACAAATACAATCTAGGTGGATAGGTTTATAGTTCCAAAACGGCATTAATATTATATATATGTATATATATATGTATGTATATGTAATATATATATATGTATATATATATGTACATACGCATATACACATATACATATGCACGTACATACCAATACCATATTGGAGGACATATAGACGACAGACGCTTTCTTTTGGCGATGCTGTGAAGTCGAGAATAGTACGAGGGGAAAAGAAAAGAGAGAGAAGAGAAAGACAGAGAGACGACGACAAAAGAAAGACTTCATGTAATCCTAAGACCACCTACTGAAATGAAATGCTCTCAGAGACAACAGATAAGCTCAGCACTAGGGCAACCTTACTATGCTAATACTTGCTCTCTGCCATCACAATAAAGGGTCTATCACCAAATTATTGTCATTATCTTTTGCCACAGACTATGTCTCTATCATGTGCATGGTTCGTGCAGCACACACATAAAGTTCTTTTCAATAGAAACATAGCAGTAGGATAAGGATAAAACATAAAGATAATGCATTAGGAATGGATGGTAGACTTAGGACAATCACAGGATAGGAAGGCATAACGACATCGTACACATTATGTCTAAGCCACTTCTATCTGTCCATCACACTGCCCTAAACTACATCCAATACTTCATGCAATATCATTCCACTACAGCACCTATTCCTTAATCCCCCATACTGCAATAGAGAAAGACAGTAATAAGGGAGAAAACAGAATAATGATGAGGTGTCTCGTTATAGACAAACATCAGATGACAGACAAAACGAAGACAAAAGATGTAAGTATGTAACAACAATTGGACTACACAAATGAATACAAAGTAGTTCAACGTCATAAGTACACACATCAATGTCGCATGAGATGTCACCCACCCTACATAATTCGTACACAGTATATCAAACACAGCACAGAGGAGAAATTTAGTGGGTGACAAAAACGGATGGACGATACATACTGAATAAAGCATAGACATAAGTATCCAAACTAGTGACATCCCCTACTTCATCTTGTAGTCAAGTTGTCTGCAAACACCTCACTCACCTACTCTGCTACTCATATATATATATATATATATATATATATATATATAAACAGACAAGCAAGTTAGAAACCATGCAAGTAAACAAACGAGCAGAAATAAATCATTAAGTAACCACACTAACTAGTGAGTATGCGAACAAGCAAGTAAGTCAGCAATCGTGCAGGTAGTCAACAAGCAGAAACAAGCCATCAAGTAAGTACATGACATAGACAAGTAAGTAGACAATCATACAAGATACTATACTAACTACTATAGTAAAGCAGCACTGTTAGTTGTCCTTATTCACGCAAGCACAACAATGATTCAGTGAGGGTAGACAAGACAACAATCATCCAAAACAAAGAACTACAACTGTAATTGGCTAACCTTAAGCATACATGTCCCACAGTGAATACCACACTGTTACAAGACACAAAAGCAGTAGCTTGGGGCAGTGATCGTGGTAAGCAAAAGGTATAACTGACTATCACATCAAGGCATGTACAATTAAACAATAAGCCCAAAGAACAGAATGCAGTAGAAGCATAGCAAAAGAGGCACGCAGCGCATCATGCCTAATAGTCATTACAAGAAAATACCAACCAATGACTCGTAAAATGACGTAACGTTGCTATGTACGAAAAGACATTACCCTACCCTTGCCCACCAAGCAAGCAAGCAACCAAGCATACAAGCATACAAGCAGGTAAGCAAGCAAGCAAGCAAGCTGCTTAGCAAACAAGCAAGCAATCAATGCTCGCTCACCCTGACACTACCTAATATTTATAATACATAAACACATATCAATCCTCCCCAATCCCTCAGTACAGACTCTAAAAAGAACCAAACCTCAGGCTAGAGAAGGGAACACACAGAGACAACCTCTCTCACACACACCATATTGGGTGAAAAGAGTAAAGAAGGATATCAAAGCAGGATATGTGTAGATGATAAATAATGAGTACTGTAGGTACAAGTGCGAAGTAGATGTGCAAGCAATAGAACGTAAGACTACGCACTATAAAGAAGGATAAGTCTACCTAAAGAGGCAAAACAATCAATAGAGATAGATAGATAGATAGAAAGAATGCCAAGAAAGAAGGCCAGAAAGGGGGGTAGCTATTCTAAATAAGGGTGGCAGCCTTCCGCACATCCACTCCTCTGACTGGTGGTAGCCTTCCGCACACACACCAGACTGGTGGTAGCCTTCCAGATTTAAATATTTGATGTTAAGTCTTCATGGCACGACCAGACCCAACTGTGGCAAGACTCTCGGTCTCCCACCAACAACGAGGTCCTAGCACTGCGTGACAGGGCAGGCTATCGTCTATAATAGCATCCTAGCTAGCTCACAAGTCTAGCTCTGCTCGCTCTTGTGGCACTAGGTGCAGCCTTCCGCACATCACCTAGTGGTTCTAGGTGCAGCCTTCCGCACATCACCTAGCACTAGGTACAGCCTTCCGCACGTAACCTAGTGGTTCGCTAGTGGCAGCCTTCCGCACACACACTAGCTAGTTGTTAGCGCGGACGAACCGCAATAGACCTATCGGGTGAGGGTCTTCACCGTACACGGGGGAAACCTCAGCAATATGCTGAGCTATTTTTGGTTTCGCAGAAGTAGACTCTACGGTCTTTCAAACTGCGGGAACCGTCCTCTAGCTTAGCTAACCAAGGCGTCATAACCTGTTAGAACATATACCTAAATACTGTTCTAACACAGAACAACACGGCCCGGCGCGTCCCGCAGGGATGGCTCTACCGACACATATCCTACGGACCGGCCGGGTCATACTGAATCGGTCCGTTACCGTATTAATACAACCTATTGATCTAACAGAAGTTTCGGAATACAATCATCGCCAACGACATACTTAAAGCCAATATCCGCAATGGTGTAGCCTGCTATATATGGTGTGTGTAATTCATATTGATTTGTAAATGTCTCAAGTCGTAATGAAAAACATCATCTTGATTATTGTAATTTATTTCATCAAATGAGAAGTTCGCAAGCTATAAACACAATGAGACTATGAGACGCTAAAATAGTGGCACCTTCCTGTTCCGGCTTGTTCCCGGTGAGTCGTGGAGCTGTAATGATGTTTCCATTCATTGTTATTAATAAATATTTTTTTAAAAAATAATTCCGGCACTTGACTTTAATTTTTTCGAAAAAAAAACCATGTTGAAGCAAAAGTGAAAAACTCCAAGTCCACGTAAAAAAATTTTTTCCCCAAATTCCACGGAAATGTTTTTTTTTTTTTGCGTATTCCTATATTTTTGACATTTTCTTGCATTATTAGCTGCTGCAGATGCTCCTTATTCTCACACAGGACCCAAACGACTTCAAAAAAGCGACTGTCGTGGCACCAAAAAAATTCATCTTTTTAATACCTGCTTCGGTATGTCCATGGAGCATACAGTCCCTCACCGACCGCCCCCGTCTATACTAGACTCATAACACACGCAGAAAATAACAATGAAACACAAATAAAATAAATCTTACACTTGACTTCAACTTTTTTTGGAAAAAAATCATTTAGGAGCGATAGTGAAAACTCCAAGTCCACGTAAAAATTTTTTCCCCCTAAATCCTCTGAAATGTTTCTTTTTTAAGCGTATTACTGTATTTTGGAGTTTTGCTGTGATTAATAGCTGCTAGAAATGCTCCCTATTCTCATACAGGACCCAAATGACTTCAAAATAGCGACTGTCGTGGCACCAAAAATTCATCTTTTTAATACCTGCTTCGGTATGTCCATGGAGCGTAGAGCCCCTCACCGACCG
This sequence comes from Paulinella micropora, assembly GCA_019918135.1. Classification (NCBI taxonomy): domain Eukaryota; phylum Cercozoa; class Imbricatea; order Euglyphida; family Paulinellidae; genus Paulinella; species Paulinella micropora. The sequence continues at coordinate 443,468 of WBZZ01000224.1, forward strand.
CCCCCGTCCATACTAGACTCATAATACACGCAGCAAATAACAATGAAACACAAATAAAATGAAGAAAAAATAAAATAATCGAAGCCTTGTCCTGGCCTGGGTCACATACGCAGCATCGGGCACTTCAAAAATTGTTGCCCGTAATCCCAGCAAAAGACATGAGTAAATCCAGACAGATCTTATGCAGGGGTTGCATTTCAGAGACGTTCACGAGGTGCTCAGCGGACGCGTGAATGTCTACAAGAAGCCTACCTATCTCCACAGCTAGGTATACCTTACCCTGGAATCTCACAGGACCCATGGCTGTTGCTCACTGGTCCTCCTGGTCACTCCCTTCCTCTGGAACGTACAATGACGATTGGATGCTCGTCTCGCTGTCTGAAGATCCATCTAATTCTGCATACGATACTGGCTTCTGTTGGCGTCGGGGGGGTGCTGCAGCCTGAAGTGGCTCAGACTCACGCATCATAGTTGCATCTACCTCTTCAACCATGCGCTGTCTCTTGGGCCGCCGCGCCGCTCTCGACTGGCCCCCAGACTGGTTGCGCTTGCGCTAAAACAGGGAAACAACAAACAAACAAGGAATTAATCCGTCCAGAGCTACAACGAAAAAAATCTTCAACAACCAAAAACCTACGCCCTTAGTACCGCCCTTAGTACCCGTTTGAATTCTCCACCGCCATCCACGTCACCACCGCTGGCTCCGATGCCTGCACCACCGCTGGCTCCGACGCCTGCACCACCGCAATCACTGCAGGCCTGAAGCTGATGATGCGCGATAATAGCTGCAGCCATCTGTCGCTTCGTCTGGCCCCACTTTGCAATCCGTACTCTTGGCAAAATTTCACCAGAACGGGCCGGGTCATTTTGCTGGCCAGCGTCTTTGCCTGAAGACCCTCCCGCTCCAACAGTTGCTCGATGGTGTACTGCCTTGCTGGTCGCCGTCCGCCTGACTGGGCACTTTCTTGCCAGTCCGTGCGCCCTGCGCCTTGCGGGTCCATAGCCTTTTCGTACCTCCTTTGCGCTCGGGCCCTGTCACGGGCGCGTTTGGAAGGACGTCCCTCCCTGTTGCGGACGCTCGAAGTTGCTCTGCAACCCGGAATGTGCAGCTCAGGAGCATCTTGCTTTCGAACTGGCCTTTCCAAATAATGCGAGCAGCCCTTACAGAGGTCGCGGAAGTTTTCGCGTGTGCGCAAAACCCAGAGCCACCCTGGGCCACACACACATGGGGTAGGGGGAGGGGAGGGAGAGAGACAGAGAGAGGAAGAGAGAAAAAAAGAAAGAATGAGGGGGGGGGGGGGGCGGATCTCTCTCGTGGTGAGGAGTTTCCCGTGCGATCACTATCCCTGGTTCCCACTTCCTGTCTCCCTTTGCGTCTATGAAAGAGTACCTAGTTGAGCAGCAGTCACGAATTCCCCTTGCTTTGACACCATTCACAACTGTCGAAATATCTGGGCTTTCGTTGCTAGGCTCCCCGCCGGAGAAATCCCGAAGAACCATATCTTTTATGGCAGGGACAATAATACACCTAGTATCGGGATCGTCTCCAAACAGTCTGGCAAAGTCTTCCGGTTTGGAAAAGGGCTGATTGCTGTCGAGCTGGTGCTTCCAAGCAAAGGCTTTCAGAGAGTTACCCAGAATATCTATTACAGACAGAAATTGTGGTAACAGTAACAATACTAGTAGTAGTAGCTAGGGTTTCTGGGGGCGCATGGAAGAGAAGCTTGTGACGTTTTTTCTTTTTTATCCACACAAGCTTCTTATCCTATGCCAGTAGCAAGCACTAAGTTTTTTTTTTTTTTTTTTTTTTTTTTTTCCAGGTACTGTAAAGAGAGAAATAGAGAGAGAGAGAGAGAGGTGCAACAATGTTACCAACAATGTTAGCGGCGTGGTTGGGACATAATGAGTCATGCTGCACCTCCACCTCAGTCTTGTCGCTGAGCTCGGTGCTGTGCTTCAGCACTTGCTGGTAGAGGCAGGTCAACCAATTGATGAGACCGTAATTGTTGAGGTTGGATCCATTGTCTCCTGAAATCTGAATTATTTGCCTCAACACCAGACACAACACCAGTCACAACAATAATTCTAGTAATACTAAGAAAACTGAATAGCAAGACAACGCAATATTCAAAGTAAAAGAACAAGCAAGGGAATGTTCAGTGGCATACCCAATACGCCAGATATTCTCTACTGTGAAAAGGTAGTGGAGCGCCAAACGTAAATAATGGCTGTCTGTTTGCCTTACAAAACAAAATTGAAAGGTGGAGATGGTTGAAGTTGTCACTTACTCAGAACAAGTGATACCTTGGCCCCAGAACAAGTAATTGAGTTGTCTCGCGTTGATTGCACCCGGGACGTCCATGAACAATAAAACGATGCCCAGCAACCAGAACTGAGAGCCATCTAGCGCATAGAACCCAACGTAGTCTGCAAAAAGCTACGTACGTATACAAGGAACACAAGCACAGTTAGACAGAGCAGAAATATCGACATCATATCACGTTCAAGAACAGTACCTGTGCATGCAATCCTGATAGCATATGACGCCCCCACTCAGCCACGAAAGGCTTCATGGTAGCCATCTGACTCTCGTGGATGCTGAACTTCTCAATCACCTTCCGCGTGGACTCGATCTGCTCCTTGAGCTTTCCGATGGTTGCTCCGGACTTATTGTTGACTGCAGCGTCCACCAGCCTCCTCTCCAGTCTCGGAAGTTCTGCCTTAGCCTTGGTGCCAGAGACACAGGGTGAACAATATTTTGGTTTGTCTTCGTGGTTCCATAAAATTAAACCCAGCGCCTTTGCCCTGTCGAGTATGTACCAGAAGCCGACATAGCCGTGCCGATGGAAAGCCTGCAAGCGCTGCATGCATTCGTTGTACCTGGGTCTATTTTTCTCTTCCAGCATGGATTTATCAATGGTTTTGATGAACTCCTCATCATCGGGGTAGTCCTTTTTCCACTGCGTATACGACAGCAGGTCCTGCTCCAGATTGGTAATCCTTGCTCGTTTTGAACGATCTGAGAGCTCCCTCACGTCTCGCTTCGCGCAGAGCCTGGAAATAGCCTCCAAAATCAATACGCCGTTCCAGTACCTGTGTTTGAGCCACTCATATGCCTCGTCATTGTGAACCTTGTATATGGTATCCTTTGCACCGGATGTAGTGCATGAAAATGATTTAAGTCCCTCTGCGTACCTCCTCCTCCCGTGTAGGCAGGTGGTAAGGGATTACCATATGCTCCTCCTCCTCCCGTCTCTTCTTGTTCAAATCCTCCTTCATCTTCGTCTCCTCCATATCTTCCTTCATCATCCCAGCCCTCTTCTACTCCTCCTCCTACTCCTTCATCTCCTCCTCCTCCTTCATTCAATCCTCCTCCTCCTCCTTCATTCAGTCCTTTTCCTCCTCCTCCTCCTGCTTCTTCTTCCTCTCTTCTTTGTTCTGCCACCGAGAATTCACTCACTTCGGCGGTCTCTGTCGACATGATGTCGTAGTAGTAATTAACAGGAGGACAGTGTCAGCTCCTATGTTTGGTTTTTGTTCGTTTGTGTTCTGTTCCTCCTTCAGTCGATTGACTAGTGAAGAAACTAATAGAGATGGTAGAGTGAGATTCCCTGTCCTCTATGAAACACTGTTTGTATGTTTGTTTTTGTTTGAGAAAACTAGTCTTTGAGACTTTCTCCGATTTCTTGTTCTCCTTACTCAGATTATTTTCTCCTCCTTCTTTTCTATATTGTATCTAGTATGAGGCACTTGGACCTACACACAGATAGTAATAGAGAAGCTAGAAAAGCTCTCCTTGAGAAGTCGACAGTCGGTCGGATAGGTTCTCAGACCTACCTTTAGAAAACGATCAGAGATTTCCCCTATGCTTGTTTGTGTTTTGTGTGTGTTCCTTCACTCTTCTGTCCACCTCCTTCTTCTTGGTCTCTGTGTGAGAACAGCAAGAACGACAGAGAGTTTGTATCTGATGTCTCCTTGTGAGCACACAGATACGGATTGAGCTAGAGGATACGAGCCACCTGCTTGAGACCAATCAAATTATTTGTTTTGTGAAAGAGTTATGAGGGAGCTGTGTTGGAGTATTTGTTTTCGTCTGAAGTCCCCGTGTGAGACAGGTAAGTGAAAATTCACTCTGTTGCATGTGTGGCAAAGCAGGAAGAAATCACCCTAGTGATGTGGACTCCAAATGTAATGCCCCCAACGATAGCTAGTAAAGGACTCCAAATGTAATGCCCCCAACGATAGCTAGTAAAAAGTCGGTAATACAACCAAACATAGTCCTCAAGAATGAGAATGATGTCTCGTTGTATTAGCTCAGTGAAGCCAAAAAGGAAAACGGCAACAGACCAGGAATAAAATGGCATCAGGTCCAATCCTGACAAATAATACTGAAAAACAAGCTGGTGCACCTGTCACCAGGAAAAGGTACTTTTTACCGGCTATCAGGGGGGTGATGCCTACAACCTACACACAGATAGTAATAGAGAAGCTAGAAAAGCTCTCCTTGAGAAGTCGACAGTCGGTCGGATAGGTTCTCAGACCTACCTTTAGAAAACGATCAGAGAGTTGCAAAAATACTCTGACGTATGTGTGAGATAATGCAGATAAATACACAAACTAGAAGGGTAGAGTGTTGTGCTCCTGTCCCTATGCTTGTTTGTGTTTTATGTGTGTTCCTTGACTCTTCTGTCCACCTCCTTCTTCTTGGTCTCTGTGTGAGAACAGCAAGAACGACAGAGAGTTTTTATCTGATGTCTCCTTGTGAGCACACAGATATGGATTGGGCTAGAGGGTACGAGACACCTGCTTGAGATCAATCAAATTATTTGTTTTGTGAAAGAGTTATGAGGGAGCTGTGTTGGAGTACTTGTTTTCGTCTGACGTCCCCGTGTGAGACAGGTTAGTGAAAATTCACTCTGTTGCATGTTTGGCTAAGCAGAAAGAAATCACCCTAGTGATGTGGACTCCAAATGTAATGCCCCCAACGATAGCTAGTAAAAAGTCTGTAATACAACCAAACACAGTTCTCAAAAGATGAGAATGATGTCTCGTTATATTAGCTCAGTGAAGCAAAAAAGGAAAACTGCAACAGACCAGGAATAAAACGGACAAATAATACTGAAAAACAAGCTGGTGCACCTGTCACCAGGAAAAGATACTTTTTACCGGCTATCAGGGGGGTGATGCCTACAGAAATCCTGAACGGCTTCATCCTATATATATGTCTCTATAATTATTTTTTAAATAGAAATTAAATTAAATTTTAACACTAAGGCTTATTTGCTTATAATTACTTTCTGTATTGTTAGTTTGCGAAATGAAGAGTAAGGACGATAGAATGATTTTGATTCCTCCGAAGGTATGTATTGAAACTTTGCACTACAGTGGCACCCTATACTACTCACGCTCTATATTGTGTACTTATATTTAAGTTTGTTTATAATATAAATTCATATACTAATTATAAGATTGCTGTACATATGTATACATATGAATATCGAATATCGATATCAATATTTCATAGTTGAAATTTATAATTATTAAATTATTTTTAAGTAAATAATTAATAAATAAACTGATAAACTACTGTGCTAAACTACAGTGCAAACGCGATGGGGAATGTTCTAGTTTTCTAGTCTAAGAAGAAAAAAGGGAAAAAGTGTGGTATAGTCGAATGTTCGCCCCAGTGGCGCACTTTTTCCTTGTTCTCTGTTCCCTTCCGCTTTTTCCTGATCGGGCCGGTTTTGTGGTGTGGGTAATCAGAAAGGTGGTTAAACGACAGCATACAGCCTTCAAAGCAGTTTCTTTTGCTTCTTTCCTCTTCTCCTTTCTTGGTCTCTTCTTTCATAAATTCTGCTCTGTTCTGTTCTGTTCTGTTCTGTTCTGTTCTGTCCTGTTCTGTTCTGTTCTTCTTTTATTTCCTTGTTTTCTTTCTTTTCTTCACAGAGACCATTCTCAGAATCTCTCTCTCTCTCTCTCTCTTTCTCTCTCTCTTTCTCTCTCTCTTTCTCTCTCTCTTTCTCTCTCTCTTTCTCTCTCTCTCTTTCTCTCTCTTTCTCTTTCTCTCTCTCTCTCTCTCCTCTTTCTCTCTCTCTCTCTTCTTCTTCTTCGTTTTTATTGAGAGAACAATTTTTACAATCGGACTCAAGGATCGTCCACGTGAAAAGTATAGCTATTAAGTCATACCTTTATCTAAGGTGGAAACCTAGTTATTAAATCGAGCGTATTAATTGAATGTATTAATATTAGGTCGCTTGGTATTAATCTTATTAATATTAATGTTTATGTTTAGATATGTTGCGTAATATGTAGCTTAAGTATTCATGTTATTAATATTAATGTTTATGTTTGCATCAGTAGTAATATACTAGAATGATCGGAGTGAGTGAAAATTAGTAGTTCAGTGAATATGTCTGGACAGTAGTATGAGAAGGGAGAGGAGAAAAAAAAAAAAAAAAAAAAAAAAAAAAAAAAAAAAAAAAAAAAAAAAAGGAGAGAGAGAGAGAGAGAGAGAAAAGAGAGGGGCAAGTGAAGGAGTGGTTTGTTGGTGTGGTTGGGAGACCATATTCGTTGGACGGAGTCCGGCGGAGGATTCTTCAAAGATCATGCTGGTGGATGGTTGCT
>WBZZ01000225.1:20000-25000 GCA_019918135.1 Paulinella micropora
GTGTGAGGCAAGTTAAGCGTTAATCACATCCGCCGGAGTGTGGTTAGCCAAACCCCCTTGGGGAGTCACCTCGTGTCTTCTAGCTTTTGTGAGCGCCACCGTTATATATACAACTGAATGGAATTATAATACTTTCAACGTATATATATATATATATATATATATATATATATATATATATATATACATATTATATTATATCTATATATATTTACTTCCACTTCAATATACATATTATATTATATCTATATATATTTACTTCCACTTTTTTCTTTCTTGCTTTTTTTTCTTTTTTCTTTCTTTTTTTACAGTAAGCAAGGTTTAATGAGAATGAGACGAGAGAAAAATAAAGAAGAGCTTAATTCAAAAGAATTCTGGTTCCAAGGAACAACAGTACAAGCTCATAAGGAAATCTGGAACTAAGGTTCAACAGAAAGATCCTGGAAAGAGTAATATGGAGGGGAAAGGAAAGAGAGTAAAAGATAGAAAGAAAGAAAGGAGAAGAAAAACCAGGAAGAGAAAAGAGAACGAAGAAACAAAGAACAGGAAAGAAAAACAAAAAACAAAACATAAAATAGAAAAGGAATAAAAACAAAGCAACAAAAAAACAAACAATCAAGCGAAACAAAGGAAACAACAAACAATACAAAAAGACAACAACAGATGCAGCGATAAACACTAAAAGCAAACAAAAAAAACAAACACAAGGCGAGACAGGGGCAAGGGAGACGATACTGAACTAGAGAGCAAGAGCGGAAAGAGTTTTTTTTTTTTTTTTTTTTTTTTTTTTTTTTTTTTTTTTTTTTTTTTTTTTTAAACAGTAAGCAGATTTAATGAGAATGAGACGAGAGAAAAATAAAGAATAGCTTAATTCATTTTTATTATTATTATCATTATTATTTTTATATTACAGTAAGCAAGGTTTAATGAGAATGAGACGAAGCTAGAACTTTACTTTAATTTCACAACAGATTAATTTGGTGTTTTTTATAACTTTCATACATATATGTGTATGAGTACTTGTATGTACATGTATATATTTGTATGAGTACTTGTATAAAAATATTATATATTGATATATATATGTGTATATATGTATATATCTATAAATATGTATATATGTATATATATATATATATATATATATATATATATATATATATATATATATATATATATATATATATATATATATTATATATATATATATATATATATATATATATATATATATATATATATATATATATATATATATATATATATATATATATTATATATATATATATATATATATATATATATATATATATATATATATATATATATATATATATATATATATATATATATATATATATATATATATAATACAAGTACTTTAACCCTTGACAGGTTTGTCACTTTTGGGGATCTAAAGCCACGTTTGGGGATCCGACCCAATTTCAAGTTTTTTAATCCCTATTTGTGGTTTTTGACAGTTATATTATTAAATTCAATTGAATTCAACCCGGTGGTAATTGTGTAAAAAAAACAGTTCTTTAATAACTAATAAAACCGCTGCCTCTTACATTTCCCAGATGGAACGAAATGATTGACTGTGTGCCACGGAAAACATTCTCCAGTTTGGCAAAAAAAATAGCGACAATCGCTGCAATAAGCACTGGTACGCTTGCGGATTCCATTACTAGCACACACCGCACAACAAACCGAGTTCTGCTTACCCGCGCCGCGCTTACCATCACTCGCCTCGTTTGTAAGATTTACCAAATTGCCAGGGCATATCACACGCTTGCCCCTCGCTGCGCTTCTAGAACCTCCAAAAAGCCCCGCATAAGACACCAAACACTCAATAAGTTCCTTGAGCATGTCTTTGTGTGTTTTTTTTCATGACACTGTTTGTAGATGATAGTTGTGTTTGTATCCGCAACATCTAACAAACCGCAAATAACTTGAACCAATGCTTGTTGAATCTTACAGCCTTCTCAACTCCGTAACGAAGTCGTAACTGATCGCCTGTATCAACGCCGCCCATGTGCTGAGTGTATGTCTTCCAAATTTCAAAGCAATTCACTGGAACCGTAGCTCCACCCCCCCCCCCCCCCCATGCAGCCTCCTTTCGACATGGCTCATGGTACCCCCCAACACAGTTGACAAAAATAAATCACCTGGGTGTCTTTCCAAGCAACAGCATGCATAGTGACTCCGTTATGACTCCAAGTGGCCATTGCGGACGTGCCCCTGTCACTATTCTTCTTGACTTCGTCCAGTAGCTCCTTTGCCACCATCAGCCTGGGTTTGACAACAGTGCCAATGCAGTTGATGCTCCTCCTTAGGACACAGTCAAAAAACAACTGTAGCCCTGTGTAAAACCTATCTAAAGCGATGATCCTGCCGCTTTGGTCGATGCCTGCTAGGTCTAAAAGCTTCATAACAACTGCATACTTCATTCCGTGCCCAGAATCATCATGCACCGTTCCCTCACCCTCATAACAAAGCAGCGTATAAAAATAGCATGTTACTGAACAGCACAGAGCAAACAGTTTGAATCCACATTTGATTGGTTTTTTCGGTAAGTATTGCCTGAGGTAGGTACGCACTTTAAAAGGGATCATTCCCTCGTCGATTGACACCCACTGACCCAATTCCCACAGCCTAGGAAAATTTTCTTGTATAATCTCAATAAAGACTCTAACATTGAAAAGTTTGTCATACTGAGGGGAGTCACGAGGAGCTGCCAGACGGGGGTCAGTGAGATGAAAATAACGTTTGATATTCTGATACCTCACGTACCCCATGATGCTTGCAAGGTCTGGCCACTGCCAGAAGTCTGACACAGCGCCAATCCAATAATCTGTTTCAGCAAGCAACCCCATCACCCCCATCATTATAAGGATCACCAAAAATGAAAGTATGTCAGATAGTGTCACAGGTACCCAAGGCCGCTGACGCTCTGAGGTGTTGAGATTACGTTTCCAGGTTGCATACTTGTTGGTGTTTATTGTGACATTCTGCCAGAATTGCGTGGGTAAGAACATAAAGAAAATATCCACCGTACTAATGAGGTCGGGGGAACGCACAGAAAGTGATGCCCTGGACTACCCTTCGAATGTATGCAGCACACGAGGAGGTGCAACACCCACCTTCCATTCTTTGACATCTTTGAACTCACTGGCAGGTAGGCTATCGCCTTCGTCAATCTCTAGTGCTGGATCCTCCTCCTCGTCTTCACCAGACCCCTCATCTTCTTCGACATCATCGTCACTGACAAGTGAGTCGCTGGGATGAGGGGCTCGTTTGTTGTCAATATCTCCTTCTTTTTTATCCTCTTCATCGATTGAACTACCTGACTCATCCCCCGACTCTGGCGGTCTGTTGAAAAACAGTACAATAAGGAATACTGACAGCCAACACCGATGCATGTATGGAAGTACAGAAATCTACTATACTTCCAGCATCGTCCTTGGCAGACAACAAAACAGAAGCAAATTGCACAAAATATCTGAAAACAGGTAGGGATAGGTACACATAGTCATCGTCATCAGGGTCGCTGTGTATCAAGCAGTCATCACTGCAAACACGCAGAGAAACCATTCGACATCACAAGAAAAATTCGATATTTAAGAAAAACAATTCTACCCAGCATTTATTGCATTTTTGGCATCTCCGTCTATTTCCTGGCCTTGCCCAAGTATGATGTTATCTGCATTGCCACTCCCTTCAATTATATATTTTATAATATCAAAAGCAATCATCATGGAATCGTCTTCATCCTCCACATCACACTTCATCCAAAACTTTTCTTTTGTACGACCATACTGTTGAGAAACAGCACACTCAATCTCCCTCGTCTTCCAGTCATCATGCTATTTTTGCTTAGCATAAGCATCACCAAATTCCCTGACAGGAACACACACACTGACTGTGAGAAGCTCTTGGTGCGAGGACATGATGTTGAAAAAAATCAATGTCACATAAAAAATACAACGAAAATTCGTTAAAAAAAAGTGGTTGGTGTATGGTTTCAGTTTCATATTTAAGTCACTTCTAGAAAAACTATAACATTCTAGTTTTCACAGATAGCTTCCCCAACACGTAAATATTAAATTTGCAGCGTAGTACAACTTGTTTCGATTGGTATTTATGTTTTTATTCAACTCAAAATTCAAACTACTTTTGGGGATTGAAGCCACTTTTGGGGATTGAAACCTGTTAAGTGTTAATTTCACAACAGATTAATTTGATATTTTTTTATTACCTTATACATATATATGTATGTACATATATATTTATATACATATATATATAAGTACTTATATATATATATATATATATATATATATATATATATATATATATCAATCTATGTATAGGTATATATATATATATATATATATATATATATATATATATATATATATATATATATATATATATATATATAATATGATCTTTTTATCATTTTATTTTATTTTACATATTATTATTTTATCATATTTTAAACGGAGATTTTGACGAAAACATGTGGGGCCACCAGCGACCTGACCTGGGACATGAATTTTTATCATTCTATTTTATTTTATTTTTTTAATTGGGACACCAGCTACCTGACCTGGGATATGAATTTTTTATCATTTTATTTTACTTTATTTTTTTACTTACATTATTATTTTATCATATTTTAACGGAGATTTTAACGTCAAACATGTGCTGCCACCAGCGACCTGACCTGGAGCAGTGGGAAAGTCCAGCGAGCTAGAAAAGTGGCAATGAACAGACAGAAAAGGCAGCATGAAATGAGCCGGCCTCTACCAAATAAAAAGTTACGGTTTTCTTTGCCTTCTTTTGCGTCCCGGACCGGCGCATTGCGTGGAAATTTATTTCGGTCCAACTTTGCGGAAAAGGTCCCAATTATTTCGGTCCAACTTTGCGGAAAAGGTCCCAGCATTGCGCAGCAGAAAGGCAAACGGCCAGAATTTTCACGTCCTCGTGACCAGAAG
>WBZZ01000225.1:70000-77500 GCA_019918135.1 Paulinella micropora
AACCTACCAACCTACCGACCAACCTACCTACCTATCTATCAATCTATCAATCTATCAATCTATCAATCTATCTATCTAATCTATCTAATCTATCTATCTATCTATCTATCTATCTATCTATCTATCTATCTATCTATCTATCTATCTATTGCTCTGTCTGTTGGGCCTTGGCGCACGCATTTATATTAGTATATCATGAGGCTAGCCACAAATTTGACGTGTTTTGCGGGCGAGCGGGGCTGGCTAGCCACAAATTGACGTGTTTTGCGGGCGAGCCGGGCCGACGAGCCCGCAAAGCCCGTCAAATTTGGCGCGCCGCATATGTAGTTTTATCGGTAACCTGACCACACATTGTGGAGGTGCCCGATAAAACTGCCTTATACGTACACATGCATGCATACGTCTACGTTCATATATATATAGGCGGCGTATGGGTTATTCTGTGTTTTCGGTCTGGGAGCCCTGATACTCGGTAACAGTATGACATGAAATATCTATATCTATATATATATTATATATATATATGTATATATTTAATAGAAAAGTCTATATATCTGATATTATAGAAAATATACGTATACAAAGACATACGGTATATGATGTTATATTATATAATGTTATGTTATGTTGTGTTATGTTATGTTATGTTATGTTATGTTATCTTATCTTATGTTATCTTATCTTATATTTTGTGTTATGTAATTCTATGTTATGTTATTGTATGCCATGTATTGTTATGTTATGTCATGTTATTCCATGTAATGTTAGGTTACGTTATACTATATTAAATCATGATGTGTTATGTTATATAAGATTATGTTATGCCATGTAATATTATGCTGTGTTATGCTATATTATATGATATTATGTTGTGTTATGTTATGTTATGTTATATTATATTAGGATTGAAGCTAACTGAGAAGGAAATGGACGGACTTAGATAGATAGATAGATAGATAGATAGATAGATAGATAGATAGATAGATAGATAGATAGCTAGCTCTAGCTAGCTCTAGCTAGCTAAGCTGAGCTAAGCAGCTTAGCTAAGCTAAGCTAAGCTAAGCTAAGCTAAGCTAGGCTTAAGCTTAAGCTTAAGCTTAAGCTAAGCTTAAGCTTAAGCTAAGCTAAAGCTAAAGCTAAGCTTAAGCTAAAGCTAAGCTTAAGCTAAAGCTAAGCTTAAGCTAAAGCTAAGCTTAAGCTAAAGCTAAGCTTAAGCTAAAGCTAAGCTAAAGCTAAAGCTAAGCTTAAGCTAAAGCTAAGCTCAAGCAAAGCTAAAGCTCAAGCAAAGCTAAAGCTCAAGCAAAGCTTAAGCTAGAGCAAAGCTTAAGCTAGAGCAAAGCTTAAGCTAGATAGATAGATAGATAGATAGATAGATAGATAGATAGATAGATAGATAGATAGATAGATAGATAGATAGATAGATAGATAGATAGATAGATAGATAGATAGATGGCAGGAACGGTGGGATCGCAGGCAGAAATTAGGATAGATAGAAAGGCTAGAAGGATAGAATAGATAGATATGATAGGGAAATAGATATGTTATGTTATATTATGTTAGGATTGAAGCTAACTGAGAAAGAAATGGACGGACTCGGCTTCCGTAAAAGGTCTATCTATCTATCTATCTATCTATCTATCACTCTGTCTATCTGCCTACCTACCTACCTACCTACCTACCTACCTACCTTCTTATAGGTTGGTTTGGTTGGTAATGCTCGACTCTATGTCACTCTGTATCTCTCTACCTACCTACCTACCTACCTACCCACTTACCTGCCTACCTACCTACCTACCTACCTACCTATCTACTTACCAACCTACCTACCTACCTACCTATCTATCTATCTTATAGGTTAGGTTGGTTGGTGATGCTGGGGTCTCTTTCGCTCTGTATCTGTCTACCGCTAATGTTTGGTAACGTACATACGTACATACATACATACATACATACATACATACATACATGCATGCATACACTCTGTATTCTACCGCTAATGTTTGGTAACGTACGTACATACATACGTACATACATACATACATGCATACACTCTGTATCACTCTACCGCTAATGTTTGGTATCGTACATACATACATACATACATACATGCATACACTCTGTATCACTCTACCGCTAATGTTTGGTAAAGTACATACATACATACATACACACATGCATACATACATACATACATACATACACTCTGTATCACTCTACCGCTAATGTTTGGTAACGTAGATACATACATACATACATACATACACTCTGCATCACTCTACCGCTAATGTTTGGTAACATGCATACATACATACATACATGCATGCATACACTCTGTATCACTCTACCGCTAATGTTTGGTAACGTACGTACATACATACGTACATACATACATACATGCATACACTCTGTATCACTCTACCGCTAATGTTTGGTATCGTACATACATACATACATACATGCATACACTCTGTATCACTCTACCGCTAATGTTTGGTAAAGTACATACATACATACATACACACATGCATACATACATACATACATACATACACTCTGTATCACTCTACCGCTAATGTTTGGTAACGTACATACATACATACATACATACATACATACACTCTGTATCACTCTACCGCTAATGTTTGGTAACATGCATACATACATGCATACATGCATGCATACACTCTGTATCACTCTACCGCTAATGTTTGGTAAAGTACATACATACATACATACACGCATGCATACATACATACATACATACATACATACATACACTCTGTATCACTCTACCGCTAATGTTTGGTAACATGCGTACATACATACATACATACATGCATACACTCTGTATCACTCTACCGCTAATGTTTGGTAACGTACATATATACATACATACATACATACATACACTCTGTGTCACTCACCGAATGTTTGGTAAAGTGCACATACATACATACATACATACATACATACACTCTGTATCACTCTATCGCTAATGTTTGGTAAAGTGCATACATACATACATACACACATTCATACATGCATGCATACACTCTGTATCACTCTACCGCTATGTTTGGTATGGTAAAGTGCACATACATACATACATACATACATACATACACTCTGTATCACTCTACCGCTAATGTTTGGTAACATGCATACATACATACATACATACATACATACATACATACATACATACATACATACATATATACATACATATTTATATATATATATATATGTAGTGTATCCTGACCGTCACGGACCGCACTACGTGAGTTTGGTATCTATCTATCTATATCTATCTATCCATCTATCAATCTCCATCCGTCCACCTACGTACCTACCTCCCTAGCTTCTTACTTATCGGTTCTATCTACATACCTATCATATCTATCTAGTCTTATTTTTTAGCCTTATACCAATCTATCCCATCCCGCCCTTTTGTTATATCTATCTATCTATCCATCTATCTATCTATCTATCTATCTATCAATCTATCTATCTATCTATCTATCTGTTCGCTCTCCTGATTATTCATTTATGTATCATATCTATCTTATAGATATAGGCTAGGAAGATAGAACAGATATGATAGGTATGATAGGTGACAAGAACAGAGCAAACATAGCGAATCGGGGGGGGGGGGGGGGGGGGGGGGGGGGGGAAGGGTCTATATAGGATAGATAGAAGATAGGCTGGATAAGTAGAGCTATCCTATTTCTTCCTTTCCTGCCTGATCTAGCCGTTGTGGATGTGTGGTGTTCGCTTTGTTCTAGATATTTATTTCCCTATCATATATCTATCTATTCTATCCTTCTAGCCTTTCTATCTATCCTAATTTCTCCCTGCGTGTCAGATCCCACCGTGCCTATCTATCTATCTATCTATCTATCCATCTATCCATCTATCCATCCATCTACCTACCTACCCACCTACCTACCCACCTACCTACCCACCTATCTATCTATCTATCTATCTATCTATCTATCTATCTATCTGTCTATCTATCTGTCTATCTATCTATCTATCTATCTATCTTTCTATCTTTCTATCGTATCTATCTTATCTATCTTATCATCTATCTATCTATCTGTATATCTATCTATCTATCTATCTATCTGTCTATCTATCCATCTATCCATCTGTTTATCCATCTATCCATCTATCCATCCATCCATTCATCTATCTATCTATCTATCACCATTTTGTTCTGTCTGATTGCCTACAATTATTGTTGTATCTATCTATCTATCTATCTATCTATCTGTCTATCTCTATCTATCTATCTATCTATTTATCTTATCTATCTTTCTATCTATCTGTTTATCCATCTTTCTGTTTGACTGTCTGCCGTCTATATCCCTAATATATATCTATCTATTCTACCTTCCTCATCATCATCACCAGCACCACCGCCATCATCATCATCTGATATCTCATATATCTACGTCCTCCACGCGTACTAATTGTCTACGCTTGTACATGAAGCACGTAAAAAAAATATATATAAATAAATAAATAATCTATTTTTTTTCAAATAATAATAATAATAATACTATATCTGAGGCGTACTGATGCAGCTAATGGCATATCCTCAACGGACATAAGCCCCCAATACCCTTGTTCGAGGTCCTCTACCCCCCCGTGTCAGTCTCTCGCCTGATGATCGGGGCCACCGATGGAGCTCCTGAGGGCAAGACTGCACTAAGCCGAGGTTATTCCGCAGTCCCAGCAACCTCTTGCAAGACGTCACCGAATGTGCAAGTGCATACACCAAGCGCGGTTGCTAGAGCTGCCTCGAAACCCCACCCATAACAATCTGGTGTCTGCTGGGTCTGGGCTATCAACCAGCATATGAATGATAATAATAATAATAATAATAATATAATAATAGTGCTTCTCTGTCAATGGCTGATGCATTTCTGCACATGCGCCTCCATCGTCTCACCCGTGAGGGGAGTACGAAGAATTGACGATAAGCTCTAATGACACCCCCGCAAGGGCAGTTCCAACACTTCCAGACGGGCCGGTATGTTCAATGAAAATACTGGTCCAGACGGATCGGTATGTTCAATGAAAATACTGGTGGCACCGACGGGAATCGAACTGGCGACAGGGCCCAGATGGTAGAACTTGACCACTGGGCTATCGCGGTGTCCACAATATAATAATAATAATAATAATAATAATAATAATAATAATAATAATAATAATAATACTATATCTGAGGCGTACTGATGCAGCTAATGGCATATCCTCAACGGACATAAGCCTCCAATACCCTTGTTCGAGGTCCTCCACCCCCCCGTGTCAGTCTCTCGCCTGATGATCGGGGCCACCGATGGAGCTCCTGAGGGCAAGACTGCACTAAGCCGAGGTTATTCCGCAGTCCCAGCAACCTCTTGCAAGACGTCACCGAATGTGCAAGTGCATACACCAAGCGCGGTTGCTAGAGCTGCCTCGAAACCCCACCCATAACAATCTGGTGTCTGCTGGGTCCTGGGCTATCAACCAGCATATGCGGAGTTTAAGATCTTTTACGCGCGCAACGACCCTCCTCCCCAGCTTCTACCACCAAAGGGTTATGAGTTGGCGTCACAGTTTAACGCCTTGAGGCCATTGGGCTGGAACTCTGTTTAGCAAGTGTGACTAGGTTTTTTCATCGGAATAATAATAATAATAATAATAATAATAATAATAATAATAATAATATTAATAATAATAATACTATATCTGAGGCGTACTGATGCAGCTAATGGCATATCCTCAACGAACATAAGCCTCCAATACCCTTGTTCGAGGTCCTCCACCCCCCCGTGTCAGTCTCTCGCCTGATGATCGGGGCCACCGATGGAGCTCCTGAGGGCAAGACTGCACTAAGCCGAGGTTATTCCGCAGCCCCAGCAACCTCTTGCAAGACGTCACCGAATGTGCAAGTGCATACACCAAGCGCGGTTGCTAGAGCTGCCTCGAAACCCCACCCATAACAATCTGGTGTCTGCTGGGTCCTGGGCTATCAACCAGCATATGCGGAGTTTAAGATCTTTTACGCGCGCAACGACCCTCCTCCCCAGCATCTACCACCAAAGGGTTATGAGTTGGCGTCACAGTTTAACGCCTTGAGGCCATTGGGCTGGAACTCTGTTTAGCAAGTGTGACTAGGTTTTTTCATCGGGATTTCCCTCAAATATGTCACAGTCAACACTCCAAGGCAGATTTACTATATCTGAGGCGTACTGATGCAGCTAATGGCATATCCTCAACGGACATAAGCCTCCAATACCCTTGTTCGAGGTCCTCCACCCCCCCGTGTCAGTCTCTCGCCTGATGATCGGGGCCACCGATGGAGCTCCTGAGGGCAAGACTGCACTAAGCCGAGGTTATTCCGCAGTCCCAGCAACCTCTTGCAAGACGTCACCGAATGTGCAAGTGCATACACCAAGCGCGGTTGCTAGAGCTGCCTCGAAACCCCACCCATAACAATCTGGTGTCTGCTGGGTCCTGGGCTATCAACCAGCATATGCGGAGTTTAAGATCTTTTACGCGCGCAACGACCCTCCTCCCCAGCTTCTACCACCAAAGGGTTATGAGTTGGCGTCACAGTTTAACGCCTTGAGGCCATTGGGCTGGAACTCTGTTTAGCAAGTGTGACTAGGTTTTTTCATCGGAATAATAATAATAATAATAATAATAATAATAATAATAATAATAATATTAATAATAATAATACTATATCTGAGGCGTACTGATGCAGCTAATGGCATATCCTCAACGAACATAAGCCTCCAATACCCTTGTTCGAGGTCCTCCACCCCCCCGTGTCAGTCTCTCGCCTGATGATCGGGGCCACCGATGGAGCTCCTGAGGGCAAGACTGCACTAAGCCGAGGTTATTCCGCAGCCCCAGCAACCTCTTGCAAGACGTCACCGAATGTGCAAGTGCATACACCAAGCGCGGTTGCTAGAGCTGCCTCGAAACCCCACCCATAACAATCTGGTGTCTGCTGGGTCCTGGGCTATCAACCAGCATATGCGGAGTTTAAGATCTTTTACGCGCGCAACGACCCTCCTCCCCAGCATCTACCACCAAAGGGTTATGAGTTGGCGTCACAGTTTAACGCCTTGAGGCCATTGGGCTGGAACTCTGTTTAGCAAGTGTGACTAGGTTTTTTCATCGGGATTTCCCTCAAATATGTCACAGTCAACACTCCAAGGCAGATTTACTATATCTGAGGCGTACTGATGCAGCTAATGGCATATCCTCAACGGACATAAGCCTCCAATACCCTTGTTCGAGGTCCTCCACCCCCCCGTGTCAGTCTCTCGCCTGATGATCGGGGCCACCGATGGAGCTCCTGAGGGCAAGACTGCACTAAGCCGAGGTTATTCCGCAGTCCCAGCAACCTCTTGCAAGACGTCACCGAATGTGCAAGTGCATACACCAAGCGCGGTTGCTAGAGCTGCCTCGAAACCCCACCCATAACAATCTGGT
>WBZZ01000225.1:97500-117500 GCA_019918135.1 Paulinella micropora
CTCTTCGAAACTATACGAATTGTGGCGCCGGGTGGCCTACACACCGGGAAATATAGGTTTTTGCGCCACCAGGCGCCGTTTGCGCACACCCTAGGGAGTTTGAGGCTGAAGTTTGGTGTACCCGACACCTCTCGGTGCGCTCTCTTCGGAGATCATAAAGTTTTGGTGGCGGGTGGCACAAAAACCAGAGATTTTAGGTTTAAAATCTCTGGTTTTTGTGCCACCAGAGCTTACACTTGCGTTCTGCTGGTACCTCCGGCAAAACGTACCCTGTCGACGAGGAAGGGGGGGTCCGGGGGGCCCTCCCCCCGGGAACCCCAGCCCGATGGTGGTGGTGGGGGGGGCCGCGAAGCGCACCGCAAAGCATCCTTTCAGGTGTTGGCGCAGCCCCTAGTTTTACTATTATTATTATTATTATTATTATTATTATTGATGGAGGCGCGTGTGCAGATTTGCATCAGCCATTGACAGAGAAGCACTATTATCATTATTATTATTATTATTATTATTTTATTATTATTATTATTGTTGTTGTTGTTGTTGTTGTTATTATTATTATTATTATCATTATTATCATTATTATTACTATTATTTATTATTGTTATTATTATTATTATTATCATTATCATTATCATTATTATTATTATTACTATTAGTATAAGTATTAGTATTAGTATTAGTATTAGTATTAGTATTAGTATTAGTATTAGTATTATTATTAGTATTATTATTATTATTATTACTATTATTATTATTATTATTATTATTACTATTACTATTACTATTACTATTATTATTATTATTATTATTATTATTATTTTATACATTGTTACATTATTATTATTATTATTATTACTATTATTATTATTATTATTATTATTATTATTATTATTATTATTATTATTATTATTATTATTATTATTATTATTATTATTATTATGGACACCGTGATAGCCCAGTGGTCAAGTTCTACCATCTGGGCCCTGTCGCCGGTTCGATTCCCGTCGGTGCCACCAGTATTTTCATTGAACATACCGGTCCGTCTGGAAGTGTTGGAACTGCCCGTGCGGGGGTGTCATTAGAGCCTATCGTCAATTCTTCGTACTCCCCTCACGGGTGAGACGATGGAGGCGCATGTGCAGATTTGCATCAGCCATTGACAGAGAAGCACTATTATTATTATTATTATTATTATTATTATTATTATTATTATTATTATTACTATTATTATTATTATCATTATTATTACTATTATTATTATTATCATTATTATTACTATTATTATTATTATCATTATTATTATTATAACTATTACTATTATTATTATTATTATTATTATTATTATTACTATTACTATTATTATTATTATTATTATTAGAATTATTACTATTATTATGGACACCGTGATAGCCCAGTGGTCAAGTTCTACCATCTGGGCCCTGTCGCCAGTTGGATTCCCGTCGGTGCCACCAGTATTTTCATTGAACATACCGGTCCGTCTGGAAGTGTTGGAACTGCCCTTGCGGGGGTGTCATTAGAGCCTATCGTCAATTCTTCGTACTCCCCTCACGGGTGAGACGATGGAGGCGCATGTGCAGAAATGCATCAGCCATTGACAGAGAAGCACTATTATTACTATTTTTATTATTAAATCATTTGCTTATTTATGTATTGATGCTATATATACGTGCAAACATGTATCTTCTCCTATCTCCTCTCTTCCCTCCTTTTCTCTTCTTTTCTCAGTAGGTAGACTGGGTTCAAGGTTACACCCTCTGGGCTATGTGAAGGGGACGCATCATCGTCATCATCATGTTCATCATCATGATCATCGTTATGATCGTCATCGTCGTCATCATCGTGATCATCATGATCATCATGATCGTCGTCATCATCGTGATCATCATGATCATCATGATCATCATCATGATCGTCATCGTCGTCATCATCATCGTGTCATCATCATCGTATCATCGTCATCATGATCGTCATCGTCGTCATCATCGTCATCATCATTATTATCATCATCATCGTATCATGCAAGATTGTGAGAACGAAACGAGTGGCTCGTACTAGTAATAGTTAACCCGTCGAGAGAAAGAAGACTTAATGAGCAGAAGTAATAGTTAACCCTTCGAGAGCAAGCAGAAGAACTCTCAAAATCATCACGTATTTTTTGTCTCATAGTTCTCCGCCCATCGCTGTGCTATGATAATCATTGCTGAAAACCATCGTGAGAAGGCGCATGATAGTAGATTATGCGGCTAGCCACAAAGTTGACGTGTTTTGCGGGCGAGCCGGGCCGGCGAGCAAAACACGTCAAATTTGGCGCGCCGCATATGCAGTTTTATCGGTAACTTGACCACATTTTGTGGAGGTGACCGATAAAAAGTGTTTTCGACTTGACTTACTCAGCCGTTTTCGCAGCTCAAACATGCATCGGGAAAGATGAGGTCAAAGTTTTGTGAGTGATGCCATTTGATTTTATGTATATGTATGTATGTGTGTATGTATGAATAGATAGATAGGGAGGGAGGGAGGGAGGTCATTAATCTTCACTTTTGGTGCACCTTGCGAAATGGCCAAGACGAGCGTAGGAAGTAGAGCAATCGTGCAGACTGCACGCCAACACCAAGTGCAGGATGGAGAGTTTTGTGTGTGTCTGTGTGTGTGTGTTATCGGAATGACTACCGTACCGGACCGAAACATTAATATTGTGTTAAACTTTCAAGTTTTTACTTCAAATTTACACTTCTATTTTTGGTTCCGTTACTTCATTTTTCCGTTTATTTATCAACTGTGATAACTTGTAGTTGTTACGTTTTCAACTGCAGTTAACAGATCAATTTATTTCACTTTAACAGCTAGCTTTTTAGAAAAGCTTGACTATTGCCTCTTTTCCCCATATCTGAAAATTTTTATTGGTTTGACCGCTATTTCCTGTCTCCAGTAATATTTTATTTCCTTGGACAGTGTTTTCCGATTTCCTGTCCACGCTCCAAGTAAAATAATAAAACAAGTCAGATAGATTAGTTAAAGTTATAATACTTAACATATTTTCCTTTATTTTTCCACAGACTGACTTGAACAACTCCAACTGCTACACAACACGTGTAGCACTTGAATACTATTCGTTAGTTCTCAAAATTTACATTGTTTCGCAAGGGACAAGTAGTCTGTCAAGCAAGTGTACTAAATAAACTGGAATTTACCATCCCAGCGTCTTTTGATACCTTCCCTGTTCTCGGAAGTATTAATATTTTGAGATCAAATGACAGCCGTGTATTTATTTGAATGCAGATTGGTAATTTCCTAACAGGAGGGTAGTCAAGAGTTACAAATTGAATTTCCCTATTTTTTTTTGAAGATTCACACTTTGTGTGTGCTGTCGACAGCTCGAATTGGGGAACACCTATCTGCTTCGGGAAACACCAACAGCTAGCAGGCTCAAGTTCTGCCATTAACCTACACATGACAGCTAGTTCATTTGTCTTTGAGTGGCCCGTCATGGTGAGCGTTATTCATATTCACCAGACGCAGAGAGGCGACTTCTAACATGTATTCAAGTCTTGTTCAAGGCTTGTTCAAGTCTGTTCAAGTCTGTTCAAGTCCCTTGCATACATAGGACAGTCAAGCAAGACTCATGCAATAGCAGCCAACCCTAAAGGTCTCCTTTGCAAATTCCAGATCTGTTTGCTACATCGTGGGCTTTCTACGTTCAGGTGTAACAAAATGAGCCTTCCAGCCTCATTTCCTCGCCCCAATTACGACCTGGTCAGTCAGGAAATCTACCATCGAGAGGAATGCCTCAACATCTCTCGTACGCTGCGCACAAACCTCAAGGTTCCCTTCATAGACACATACAGGAAGGCCCTCAAGGACGGCTCTGCCAAGAAGCTCTCGCCCCAGTCGGACGGAATCAGCCGCGCCCACTTCATTAAGGTCGTACTAATGCCTTTAAATAAGGACCTCGGCCCCCTCTTAGCAAAAGCAGTAAAGCACTGCCTTCTCAATCTTGAGGAGGAGCCTTTTCTCCCCATGCAGCCCCTTGAGCAGATGGTGGATTATTGGTTGGACCCATCCACTTTCCACAAGTGGACCGCTTATAGAGGTGAGAGAGACCTAGCTATAAGTAGGTACAACGACCTTGCGAAGAAGGTCGGTTGGGTTCTGTCCCCGGACAACGTCCCCAGCTCCACACGCTACGTGACAATTCCGGCACCAGCGGCCACGGCGGCTCCTACCATGGGCTCAACTGGCCCCCCGCTGGCAGGAGCGACGACTACAACTACAACTACGACTACGACTACGGCTACAGCTACTGCAGCGACGATGCCTCCTGCTACGGTGGCAGCATCGTCATCGCGCTTCATGGTGGCCCCCGCCCCGGTGAGGTTCCCCCCAACTGGCTCCCAACGCTTTGGTGGCCCCATCACAGCCTTCCCAGATCGACCCTCTCGCCCTTCAGGAAATAGTCTGGGCCCCATAGGCTGGTCAGAGGCACAGCGTTCCCTGTTTTCCCGACCGAGACCGGCTGCTGACGGGGCATTTTCCCCACTAGCATCAGGGTATGTTTCATCCCCGACCCCGAGGTTTTCTCAACGGAGCCCAAGCCTTCCGGGATCATTCGCCTCCCCTACGGACTCCCGGTACGAAGACAGCGGCACGCTTTTTGTCTCCCCATATGGAAGGGTAGTCGAGGAGGAAGAAGAGTCGAAAGGGCCTCTGTTCTCTTTCTCTCCAGAGCGAGGGGCAGAGCCAGCCGACTGTGACAGCCTCCCCCTATCCCCCCGAATCGGGCAGTCCTCAAGCCGACCCCGTTCTGCCCCTCCACGTATCGTGACTTTCTCCACAGTTAGGCAATCGCTCCCGCCAGCTGGTGGGAGCGACGAAGATGGAGAGACCGGGACGGCGGTCGCGGAAACCGCAGCCTCCGCAGCGGTCACGCCAGAGGTAGCCGGAACTGCTTTAGCCAGCCCAGCTGCCCCGACGATCGAAGTGGAGGTGGACAACCCGTCTGGGAATAGAGAGACAACTAGTGCATCCTCTAGTAGTGGCGAGCAGCCCTCGTCGAGTAGTTCCGAGCCGTCACGTACCCGGAATGGTATACGCTTTAGTGGCAGCACCGTCCTTATGATGGTGGCGCCATTTGAGTTGGCTACCAAACGACGACAACGTCGTCTGAGGGAGATCAAAAAGCTCAAGTTCGACCACGTATCATTAGGATACACCTTGCGCCTGTTTCTTTCAAATCTTTCCTTTTTATGACCCAGTCTGAGGCCGAGATCTTCCTCAACGCGTGGTCGGCAAGAACTTCTTCCAAAGACTCCTACATGAAGTCTCTGCAGCTCTTGCCATGGATCTGGCTGGACTACCGAGTAGACTCACGATGGAAAATCGACAGCGTCTACGACGTTACCAAGCCTTTCCGCCCGAGTTACAGGAATGACATAAAGAGACGGTCGAAAGAGAACATGGCCACTTATGTCACGCGTTTACAGAAGCTCTTGAGACAGCTGCAGAACGAAGGCCTTGTGGCCGAGGAATCCCATAAGTATGAGGTAGCCCGGCGATGTGTCTCCCCTATGGAGATACAACACATAGAGGCCCTGCAGATGGAAAGGAAGAAGCGGGGCATTGCGCCGACACGCACGTTGGAGGAAATGAGGTACCTCATCCTCAAGGCTAACCCGCGTACCTTGACGGATTGGGACCCCAAGATGATGATCCTAACTGCACCGGATTCCGACTACGGCCGGCGCCCTCCTCGTAAGGAGAGTGCCAAGGAGAGCACGAGGAAGCCAAGAGGCGTAGCGGCCGATCCGGGCTTGCGTGCCCACTCGCTAGGAGACGCGGTGGAGGGAGTGGGTGATAGTCCTCCGGGAGTCTCTTGTGAGGCTTGCGTGGCCCGGTGATCTTGCCCCGAGCTCGAAGAACTCGAGCTTGAGCTTGAAGCGGTGGCTCCTTCAAGATCAGCCTGGGCTGGTGTCGCCGTCTCACTAGGTGACGGTGGTCCCTGAGGAGTCATGTCCTCCTCGCGTATTGGGGGAAGACCCGTGATCGGAAAAGCCGAGACCGGTGTACGGTCCAGTCGGGCCGCTGTGGTCCGAGACAGTGTCTGTCGCGGTGTAGGCAATGTACGGTCAGTACTGTCCTCCTGCTTCTCCTCCGTCTCGTCTGTCTTCTCTTCGCTTTCTTCTTTCTCTTCCTGTTCCTGTTCATCATCACTCCCGTCAGTGGTGATCGCCACCAAAGGCAGGAGACTAAAAAGACATTCCTTAAGGTCTTGCTTTTGGGCTTCCTCCTCCTTATCATCCGAGGGGAGGTCCATCAGCGTGACCACCTGTTGGCAGGGACCATCTCTTAGGATTGTCCTGCTTTTCAAAACCTGATTGACAGTCTCGCTGGGCTGTCGGGGCGGGGTCAGGATCTCAAACTCATCCAAGAGGATTTGTTCGTCCTCCGCCCGTGTCGGCACGGCCGGCCACTGTTGGCCAGCTGCCATACGGGTGAAAAGGGCATCCGTGGATATGTTGGTCTGCATGATAAGGGCAGTACCAAGCAAAATATCCGCTCCCGGGGGAACATGCTGAGAGGTGTAAAGGTAAATCTCATCCCAGCCTCTTGTAGGGAGGACTTGGATGTAGAGACGTATGCCTCTAACCATAGTTATGATCCCTTGAGCCGTGCGGGCTGTCAGGACGGGCAAATTCATTTCAGTCAGGCCCATCTTGGAGGACAAGCGTGGGTGGATCAGCCCCAGGGTATTACATCCAGTGTCAACTATGACAAAGATGTCGATAGCCTTGTCGGCGGTCTGATCCAGTCCGGCAATAGCCAGGACCCGTCCTTGGAGGACATTTGCCTTACGAGGTCGTACGGGAGCAACATAACGGCATTCAAGAGCCGTGTCAGTCCCGTCGTCCAATATATGATGGGTGCTTACCTGGCTAGTGTCGTCTACCGTCGCTTGAGCCGCCATCACCGCCGCCATACATAGCGGTCTTTTCCGCGTCGATCCTTCTGTCCGGGGCCTGCGCGTTCCCGGCCCGCGGGGGGCACCAATGCGAGTTGAGCCCCTTCTCCAGATCGCTCGTGCGTGTCCTACAGACTTCGAGTGTATGATTTGGTTTCTCTACCTTGCCGAAGTGTTGACAATAGGCGCAGGGCTCGGAGCTCTTGTTGTGTGGCGCGCGGTTCTCCTTGGCGGGGTCCTTCGTCCACTGGGCCGGCTTGGCGACTTTGATCGCGTTGGCCCCAGAAAAGCGTGCAGTCTTGGTTGTACGCCCGCCGTACGAACTCGAAGGCGCAGAGCCCTTGCGTTGGTCCGGGCCCGGGCCAGACTTCGGCTTGTTCTGCTGATGGGACCGGAGCTTGCCTCGCCACGACCTGCAGCTGACTACCAGCGGGGCCACTTGGTTCACGTCACCGTCTTCCCACGGAAGGCACAAAAAGGTGCTAGCGTTACGTCGCCCGCTCTTTCGAACGTCACGTCTCCTAACGCACTACTTTCTCCTCCAGGACCGACTCAGTCGGAAAGGGAGGTTATAGCGATAGATGGCACGCCCCCGGCGGCGACGTCGTCGTCAGGGACACCGGCGCGTCAAACCGCTACGCCTGTACCACTATCACAAGCTAGCTCCTCATCGTCCTCCTCGCCGCGATCACTTCCGCCCTTAGTCCAGCAACCTCCTATACCAGGACTGCCACAATTTTGGACACATGGATCACAGCGATCATTAGGGTTTTCTCTCATGTCCTGCCGCTATGGATCAATCTCCCCACAAGGAGATTCGAATCTGACTAACCTTCAGCTCATAGCGGTCCGAGGCCGCGCTATAACGGATACTGGCATGAGACAACTTGACCAGGGAAGACCTACAACTCCACTACGAGGAAAGGCAGGTAATAGTACGAGGACCCGTCTTTTGACGATCCAGGCAATATCACGATAGTGCGACACCGATTCGAGATCCGCGAGGACGGTGGGTATCAAATCCCGCTTCATGGCGGCAACATACATCTAGATCGGTGCTTCTCACAGCTCCGTCAGTTGACAAGATATGAGGACATGCACCAACATAGTTACGTAGCCTGCTTATACTCGAGCCAACTGATTAGATCAGTAGCGTACGTAGCCCCTAGGGTCCAACAGGCTAAGGCGTGGGCCTGGATATCCCTACGCCAGTTGCCAGAAATCATGGCGCAAGTCAACCAAAGAGACCGTATTTTCCTCGACAACAAGGGATATATCGCGCCTTATATTGGCCCAGGTTACATCGACTGTCAAGTCGTTCATACCTTTGCAGGTGTCACTATGAAAACCATGAACGTCTGCCATCAGGAGCGTGGCACGGGCATTTCCCAGCCCGAGGATGTCCTCCTGTCGGAATGCATCATTGATATTCCTTGCTTGCAAGGACCAGCCCCCATACAAACCAACCCCCAGGATGATTGGATGTGCATCGATAAACGCACCGAAGTGGATGCTCATCACGATCGCTTTCAAAACCCCGCGGTAACCAACCGCTGCAACATCCCGTTCGTCGAAACGAACCGTATCCCGAAGCATATCAGTAATCTGCTGAGCGGTCTCCCTCTCAAGTTGGTATTGCCTGCCATGGTTATGAATCGGACCCCACTGACGATGTTTCACCATCCGCCGGTTTGGGGACGATCCAGAGCTCAATTGGCCTCAATTCTGGCTTTTGGGGTGGACCAGGAAGACCCGATATCCGATAACCTGCTTTTCAGGCATTACATATCATACTCGCACGAACGACCATATGGTTTCATGGGCCACCTATCAGGACTCTACCCGGGACATGGGGGACAGAGTGTGTCTCAGCAGATTATGAACCACGTAGTCTCATTTCCATGGTCGCACACTGTATCGGCGGAACCGGCATGATCAAGGGGGAGCATAGGACGGCATGATGAAGACTATCTCGGCTGCCCTATTTTCGTACGATACCATTTGCCTTTGAGCGCTTATTGCAATCGTTTGCATGTCTCTACTACCTTTTTCGATTGCCATCGAATTCTGCCATAAGATACTGCACACACCCACATGATGTCAAGCGATCTATCGGATTTTCGCGCCCGACTTTCTCCTTTTTCGCGGATCTGCCGGCGAACTATTTCGCAAACATTGACATGACAATTTGTTCTACGGACAAACATCATCCCATCCTCCCGACAGATCAGTGGGATGTAAGTTCCAATGGAGGCATACTCGCGCGCCTCTTCACTGATAGCCCTGACAGAGAAATATTGAAGCAAAAGCTGAACCTGTTAAATCAACCTTCCTTATTTATGGAAGCGCGATGGACCAGGGGTATAGACACTTTAGCCCCGGTACAGGACTATCTTTTTCAGAAGCTGCCTTCTTTGGCACACGACCAGAAGTGGTACTGTCCCCTTTTTCATACAGGTGCAGACAGAGGTGCGGGCACTGCAGCATATGCTCAACGTGCCGGCTTACGAGGAAACCCAGGTCGTAGTGCACCCAAGCACGTATTCACCTTGTCTTGCAGACATCTTGAATCCGTATTCGAGGGCACTGCGTGCCAAGGGTTACCCCTACGGTGTCCCATCCATACAGGACGAAATGGATATCAAGGAAACGATACCAAACATCGTGCGCCTCGATCTCGCCTCGACCTATCTTGGCACTCGGGTAGACCTCCGGGATCCACATGATATAGCGGCCTATCTAAACCTTCCGCTAGTCCCCGTTGATCCTGGTTGGGAGTCAGTCTCTTCCTGGAACACACACTCCCGTCTTGAGTTTGCGATGTTCCAAAACGTCATCCTTGAGCAGGACGCGGACATGTTTTCCACGAACGGGTAACTTCCCCCCGCTCCGGTGACTGGAAGGCCGGAGACGACCTATCCAGTCATCAGGCTCTCCAAGAATTTGGACCACCGATGGAAACTCAGAGCTCGGCAGGATCCCACCCCTTCGCCCTTTTCACCGGCTGCCCCCACATTATTATCGCAAGCACCATCGACATACTTGTCATCATCGTCATCGTCATCATCGTCATCATCGTCATCATCGTCAGCATCATCTTCATCTTCCTCACAGGGTCCTCCCACACTTCCTTCCGCGGTGTCAGCCGTGGAAGGAGCGCATGCTATACGATTTACAATCACGGGTCCTAGATCTCTTCAGCCGACGTCACGCCTCTGGGGATTTCAGATCCCTTCCTCGCGCGTCTCCCGGAGTCAGCTGGAGGAAGGGTCTCCGTCTGACCGCATCTCCCCCTCTCCGCGCATTTCATCCCGCTCGAATCCACGCGGCCTCTCATCCGCTGATTTGAGATCACAGCGGCGATTGGAATACAGTAGAGCGCGTAATGAGGAAGAGGAAGAGAAAGAGGAATACGAACGTCAAGGACGTAGCGGCAAGGATGAAAGAGAAGACTCTCCGCCCGCCGACGAAGATGCGGATACCGGCAGCGGTCGTTCCAGCAAGCGGATATGCCGGAAATACAAGATGCCCAAGACCAGCTGCCAGCCCGACCAACGACGACGACGCAGTCACGACGACGACTACAAAGACTGCTCCTCATCCTCCTCTTCCTCATCTTCTTCTTCTTCATCTTCGTCCTCCAGCTCTGCTCCAGCCCCGAGCGCAACATCGGGAAGCCGGACGACAGATAAGCAGGAGAAGATGGAGGATAAGAATAAGAACAAGGAGCGGAGTAAACGAGGCAGCCGCGGCAAAGCCCATAAGGTACGCACATGGCACTATCATGAAGTAGCCTATGACCGCCAAGGTAGACGGTACCTTCGGGCTGTGTCACAAGATGAACGCAAGCCCATACGCTCTCAACACCAAGTACAAAAGCAGCGTATGCGACAGGCCATGATCCATGGCAGAGAAAATCCGATCCAGAGATGGACTACGGGTATTCCGGCTCAGAGAAATGTACCCCGAAGCACACTGCCAAGGCGCGGTCCGAGACGCGTGCGGAGCGAGCCTAGCCTGCCCCGACCGGCTCACAGCCGACCCCAGAACTTAGTTCCGGAAACGCGCAGCAATGTATATGCACCACGCGCAACCCATCTCCGGCAACAAAACACGAAACGTGTACCATCCCACTCGATGCTTATGCTTCGAACATTGGCTGGATCACAATGTCAATCGCCCCCTTCTCCGGGACAGCTGCGCTTCCGACCACACTCCCCTCAACATGAGCCGGAGATATGCAGGATGCAGTGACAACCCACGGAGCCGTATCCAAATCATATCAAACCCCATATTGTGGCCTAGCTAATGTTACCGCATGACAGGGAACATCCCCCGATTAGCGGTCTAGACTGGATCTCTATGAACATGACTTCTGACCCAGGTATTTTACTCGTCACACCAGATGACATCACAGGCCTATTCCCAGACCCCGTTTTGATGCTTTCAGAGCGATTATGCCGACAATACCTAGACGAAGAGAATGAAAAGAAGGCCGAACCACCTGAACCCAAGTTCGGCCCGGATACTATTAGCTCCAACCTCACTCCCCCTCAGAAGAAAAGAGCGAAAGATTTTCTAAAGCGTTACGGCAACCGATTCCATGAAAAGGCTGGCTGTTTTATGCACACCGTTATCTCTTTGAAGCTACGTCCAGGCGCGCAGCCTATTTGGGTTCCCTGCCCTAGATGGACGCCTGCTTTCAGAGAGTTCCTGACCCAGTGGGCAGACGATATGCTTGCTACTGGCCACTATAGTTTTGCCTCTCCTAATTTGTGAGTGGGCTACTAGACCGTGCCCTGAAGGCAAGTTTAACTCCCTCTTGCAGGATCATTTCAAAGGCATCCGCATGGTATTCGACTACCGCGCGGTTAACAACCGGCTCATCCTTCCGGTCCCCGGCCTTCCTAACCCCGATCATCACCGTGAGCTCTTCGCGGGATATAACTATCTCTCCGCGTTGGACATGGTGGATGGTTTTTCGCACCTGAAGATCGACCCTACAGACGGTAGCCGCGACATCCTCGCCGTATGGACTCCTCGTGGACTTCTAGTCCCCAACTATATGACGCAGGGTATCCACCGCGCCCCTGGTGCCTTCCAACGCGCAGTCGACAAGTCTTTTGGCCATCTCCCTTTTTGGGGTCAGACTTATTATTATTATTATCATTATTATTATTATTATTATTATTATTATTATTATTATTATTCTTCTTTTGGCCATCTCCCTTTCTGGGGTCAGACTTATTATTATTATTATTATTATTATTATTATTATTATTATTATTATTATTATTATTATTATTATTGTTACTATTACTATTACTATTATTATTATTATTGTTATTATTATTATTATTATTATTATTATTATTATTATTATTATCATTATTATTGTTGTTGTTGTTATTGTTATTGTTATTATTATTGTTATTATTATTTTATACATTTTTATATGATTAGTAGTATAAGTATTATTATTATTATTATTATTAGTATTATTATTATCTTTATTATTATTATTATTACTATTACTATTATTATTATTATTATTATTATTATTATTACTATGGACACCGTGATAGCCCAGTGGTCAAGTTCTACCATCTGGGCCCTGTCGCCAGTTCGATTCCCGTCGGTGCCACCAGTATTTTCATTGAACATACCGGTCTATTTCTGGACCAGTATTTTCATTGAACATACCGGCCCGTCTGGAAGTGTTGGAACTGCCCTTGCGGGGGTGTCATTAGAGCTTATCGTCAATTCTTCGTACTCCCCTCACGGGTGAGACGATGGAGGCGCATGTGCAGAAATGCATCAGCCATTGACAGAGAAGCACTATTATTATTACTATTATTATTATTATTATTATTATTATTATTATTATTATTATTATTATTACTATTATTACTATTATTATTATTATTATTATTATTATTATTATTATTATTATTATTATTGACACCGTGATAGCCCAGTGGTCAAGTTCTACCATCTGGGCCCTGTCGCCAGTTCGATTCCCGTCGGTGCCACCAGTATTTTCATTGAACATACCGGTCCGTCTGGACCAGTATTTTCATTGAACATACCGGTCCGTCTGGAAGTGTTGGAACTGCCCTTGCGGGGGTGTCATTAGAGCTTATCGTCAATTCTTCGTACTCCCCTCACGGGTGAGAATGGAGGCGCATGTGCAGAAATGCATCAGCCATTGACAGAGAAGCACTATTATCATTATTATTATTATTATTATTATTATTATTATTATTATTATTATTATTATTATTATTATTATTATTATTATTATTATTATTATTACTATTATTATTATTATTATTATTATTATTATTAAATCATTTGCTTATTTATGTATTGATGTTATATATACGTGCAAACATGTATCTTCTCCTATCTCCTCTCTTCCCTCCTTTTCTCTTCTTTTCTCAGTAGGTAGACTGGGTTCAAGGTTACACCCTCTGGGCTATGTGAAGGGGACGCATCATCGTCATCATCATGATCATCATCATGATCATCGTCATGATCGCCATCGTCGTCATCGTCGTCATCATCATCGTGATCATCATCATGATCATCATCATGATCGTCATCATGATCGTCATCGTCGTCATCGTCGTCATCATCATCGTGTCATCATTAGCCTATCATGATCATCATGATCGTCATCGTCGTCATCGTCGTCATCGTCGTCATCATCATTATTATCATCATCATCGTATCATGCAGGATTGTGAGAACGAAACGAGTGGCTCGTACGATTTTGACACCTCAGGAAGGGTGTTTGGAATGTGTAGAGTGCATAGAAAGTGTACTCAGTGGGACAGAAACATTAGGTGGTTCACTGGTGTGATTGTCGTCACATTTGTCGAGCCAGAGGAGTGCTTAACAAACACTCACAAGGAGCAGGAAAACACCCTCCTATCAGTTCTGTCAACACTCCTACACGTATACCTACACATACTCCTCACGAGGAGAATAACCAACAATTACACGCTCTAACTCTGGTTTGTACTGCCACAAACACGTAACACACACAAACGTTGTTGACACGTCAAAACGTGCAACGAGGCAGAAGAAAAACAAACAAACAACACACATGCAGAATCCTATTCCTTTGGCATAAAACCTGTTTATACAAACAACACCCATCCCACACCAAAGAAGGTAACCATCTCTTAAAGGGGTGGTAGGCCAGTCTATTAAGACATAGGCCGGGGGAATTGAGTGTAAATTGAAGACAGGGAGGCTAAAAAGGAGTGTGTTTTGGGAACAATTTTTATTTTTGTTCACAAACAACGAAACACACAACCCACATCACACTCAAACACTCCAAACGTGTTGTGTGGTATCACCAAGGTCAGCAAGGACAAGAACTCGGATACCGAGCAGCTCCCAAGACATCAACGATAAGTGTGTGAAGAGTCACCAGCACTCGGTACACACACAGGCATACACACTCTCGTAGACACACAGAGGAGACACATACCTCACATCACACCCAAGCACTAACAATGTGTGTGTGGTGTCAAATAGGTCACCAAGAACAAAAACTCGGACACCGAGCAACTCACAAGGCATCAGCCGTCGTTGTGTGAAGAGTCGGCAGCACTCGGTACACACAAACACATACACACACACACACGAGAACACTCACAAACACACACCCCATAACTCAAAAAGGCAAAGCTTCCGTTGGTGTTTGAGTTGGGAAAGGTTCTTTCAAAAAGGGACAATAACAGTGACCTATTGGGCTGAGCCCAGAAAGGATCATTGAAAACCTTTTTGAACGATTCTTGATTGTGTACGCACGAGGGTGGAGTAAGGTTGTTAACCGACTTGTTTGTGAAGCACAAGTGTGATGTACTTTGTCAGGGTGCACACGTACACATCATCGTCTGGCCTGGCAGAAGGAACAGCAAGGCTTCCCCGACAGAGGGGGAGGGTGAGTCCACCAATTCCTTGACTGTTATTGGTTGATTGTTGTGTTGGGTGTGAGTTGGTTGTCGTGTTGTATAATATCGTGCTTGACACAAGCATTGACGACACAGTGAACAGAACACACGGCAACAAAAGACAAACACAACAGCATACTTACACAACACGAGAACATACGACTCCATCTGCTCGTTTCAACCCTTCAGGGGCACACTGAACATGGCGTGGATAGGCTCTAAAACGAGATCATCCATCGCGATAAAACTCAACATGTCTGACGAAGCAGACGGTAACGACACGCCCGCCACAGGCGGCGGTTTTACCACTCCCGCAATGGGAGGAGGACGAGCACAGGAGGAACCTGTCCCTCGCTCCCCATGGAGAGGCCCGACAATGGGTTGGTAATTCCGGCTCGTGCAATTCAAACGAAGGTAGTGCTGGACCGATACCGAGGCCCAGCCGAGGGATGGCCAGGCAGCCCTCAAGATGACGAGGAACATGGGACAAACCCAAACGACAACTCGATGCATCTTTTCCCAAATAACATGCATGAGGAAGCGACTTGGTACAGGTGTGTGTTCAAGGAGCCCTCGATACAAAGGGCCATTGGACTAATGCATTTGTTCAATCCGAGCCTTACTGCAAATGGTACCGCTACCATACATCATGTTATGGACCTCTACAGGGTTCTAGCAACAGTGCGTGACTCCTTATTAGACGAGGCGTGGCAGATAAACCACCAAAGGTATCCAGCTCTGCTGAATACCTTATTCGTCGAGAAAAAGGATCTGCAACCCTCTCTCACTTTTCCTTTCACACAGGACCCAGACAAAGAACTAGCTATAGACACAAAGTGGCCCAACTCGGCAGGGTTGCTGGTGTTTATCTCGGAGATACAAGCTTGGAATATAGTTTCAGCACGAAACCTGAGTGCTGCGGTTGTAATTTGGAATCTCACCCTCACAGAGCACAAGAGCTGGACGAAACAGCTTCTCCCCGCTGAGGACAATTCAACAGCAGCTGCCAAGCCCGGGACACCCTTAACGAGCTGCTTGATACAATCGAACAGCATCAGTGGACCTGGGTGAGTAGGATGGCAACGAAGTTCAATTACTTCAAGGCCAATATGGTGTTTGAGAAGGCCATTAGAGGTGGTAAGGCGGTGGAAAAGAAAATTGCTCCCCATCCGGCAGTCAAGCTCTATTGGTGCAGCTTCCTCGCTATGTGCGAGTTAGTAGCACAGACCATCAGTGACATCCTCCGAATTCGCCTAGCGAACGAGGTTCATGTCACATATGGCAATGATGGCAGAGCAACTGTCGTCCCAGAGGGAACGACCTTTGTTTTCTTTCACAGAACGGTAGTTGTCCCGCCCCCGGGAAAATTGAAGCCTCCCATGCGACCTCATCACCTGCTCGAACAATTTGTCAAAGGAGCCAACTGGGGTTTCATGTGCGACCCTGTAATAGTCGCCGACCTTGTGTCGGCAATGGCACAACGTATGTGGGAGGCCGATGTCCCACACAACGAAATCGTGGACCTCCCACAAAAAATGATCACGCCCCTTGTTCGTGCTGATTTGGCGATGTTACTAGTGGCAGTCCTTAAGGGCATCGCTAGAGCAACGACTACCAAAGGTCGCACATCAGGGGAGACATACATTCGAAACGTCTTGTCACAGGCACAAGATGCCGATGACCGCGCATTCTCGCTTCAGAGTTTTCGCGTTGACCGATTAGTCGAAGTATCCGCGTGGGATGCAACTTTTGTGAAGAGGATCTTCGGCTCTAAAGCGAACAAGGACGAACGTATGCGGAGGACAAACATCCTGCTGCAAGCAATGCAGGCGGTAGGATTGTCGTTGTCGGACCATCAGCCCAAGGCGAGCGAACCCCAGTTCGACATACTGTCCTTCGTCACATCCACCTCATGTGGAGACCACTCTTATGCGGGGTCCAGCTCCTATCAGAGATCCCCCTCGAGTTCACCTAACCCATACTGGTCATCGTCGTCGAGCTCATCGAGCTCCTCGAACCCGTATTGGGGCCAGGGGTCTCGACATTCTCCAAACCCATACTCATCTACACCTTCTCCAGCGGGTAGTAGTAGCCCTAACCCATATGCCCAACAATCCACGTCTGGATTTCATTCTCCACCACCGGTGGGCTTGACATCACCACCTCATACTTACCAAGCACCACAGTTTACCATGCCCATCTACTCGCCACCGCCCTTACCACCCCCATGTTACCTCCCACACCACCGCCGGTTAACCAGACACAAGGGGCCCCGCCCCCACGTCAGCCGGCGACAAAGAAAAAGAAAACACGTACAATCCCACTGCAAACCAATCAACCTCTCAGCTCATTAGCCATCGACTCTGGTCCAGCTGGATGCCCGTACGGGGTACAGAGGTTAGACGACCTTGGCAACCCGCCAACGGTCAAGTCTAATACTTTGTGTGATTATTTCACCACGCACTGGCTTTTAACTGCTTACAGAACGTCGATTTTGGGTATGGCCTTGCCTCACGGGAAAGTCGTGTCAACGATGGCACACATTCCCGGGCACCCCACAGCACCCAATAGCGATGAGGCGGTATATACGCAGATACAAGGAGGGAGAGTCGAAGGTCAAGAGGCCGGAAGATGGCGATTGGGTGCCCTGCCCGAAACAGCAGGCACACATGAACTTGCCATTCCCGGACGTTGATGAACACGGACGGGTCTCTCTGATGCCAAACGGGCACGTGGCAAGTTGGTGCGCCGCCTTCGATGCGGAAGCCGAAATGCTCAAGAGCCAATTCCCGGCGGCCGACAAGTTCGCGGCATACATACCCGGACAGGAGTCACTCCTGAGCCAGATGGGCCACGGCCAGCCAGCAGGACACAAGTCCTACAAGAAGCGCAAACTCAAGTCCTAGACAATCAACGGAAGAGACACCGGGGCACGTAAGCGGGTGCGTTTTGCACACCCGTTGGAAACGATAGCCACCGCAGAGGGTGATGGACTAGTTGTCGGGACAGGCGCAGTAGTAACAGAAACACTAGTTAATAGGGTGATGGTAACGGAGGCCACACCAACGCCAGGTCAGGTGACACAAGCCGATATTGAGTCACCGACGGCTAGGGTTGCTGTGTCCCCACCCGCACCAGTAGTACATAAGACAGTAAGAATGGAGGCTACACCAACGCCAGGTCAGGTCACACAAGTCAGTACCGAGTCACCCACGGCTAGGGTTGCTGTGCCCCCTTCTACACCGCAAGTAGATAGTATTGCGGGGGTCTCAGACCCCTTGATCACAGTCAATAGTACTGCTACGGCAGGGGTGAGCGAAGAGATAACAGAGGGGCACAACAGTAGTCGTGGCCGTCCACCTTCACCTGAGGTGACGACCGTCCGCAACAATGTACAGGCGGACCCTCACCCATCTCCACCCGAAGAAGATGTCGCACAGGCGGCTAGTGAGGATGATGGTAAAATGGACGGGCTAAGTTGCCGTGTCCGCACAGCGGACACCTGCGTAAGCAAGGCCGGTTCCATCCCAGTCGCCTCACTACAGAAAACAGCACTTTTTGAGAACAAGGTGATTAACATTAAAGCCAGGGCAAAACAACAAATAGCACCTCAACGGTCTTTGCTCGGTCGTGGTGTCCGACTAGCCCCGGGAACGGTGACCGGTTCCGATATTAATCACCCGAATATACCGCATATTGACCATGCATTATCCCCACACACAGACAACATATATATTGCATCACCATTCACAGCACAGAACTCTGTAGTGCTCCCGGGCCCACGGGATGGCCCAAGTGTTGCTCCAGCGGTCGTAAGCCAAATGGGACTAACACCCTTGGTGGACCCGGACAAGCATGGCGATGCCCAACGCCGGAGGGCGCGCAGGTATGCTGAGATGGAACTGCAACAAGCCCTCATGTCGACAGCCGAACCCCAGGACCTCCCTGCAGCGGAGGCAAGGGACATGAGCTACACCCGTCTATTTTGGCGGGAGCTCAACACCCACCTGGACACCGGTAACGATAGCATGGCACAAATCACCTTCGCGGGTAAAAGATTTATAGATAAAATCGGAAATGTATTCGATTTCACGCGCGAAGGGAAGCTCGGATATATCTGGGGTGCCAACGACGGAAGGAGTGCGATCATTGGTCGTATACCGTTGACGGTGGAATTCCCGACTGTCATGACATACACAATGCACGTATTGGTGGTGCCAGATTTCCCGGGAACAATAGTGCTGGGTAAACCTGATCTGAAGATGATGGAAGCACAGCTTTTATTAGGGCCGGATGTTATTAAGTATGGAAGGGGCCGACATGTGGCGGAATACCCCATACTTAACCCTAGTCCAGAACGTCCGGTAGATCACCCGTATAGGGGGAGAGCGCAGGTGACCTTGATCCCACCCGCATACCCCATACCGCATGATATACGGACACAGCAGCGTGTTACGCCCGCTGGCACAGCATGGGTATACACGAATGTTTATGTCCCGGAGCTGACCGGCCCATGGGCGGGCTTCGAGGATTTCGCAGCTGAGCGCGAGGCCCAAATCTTGCTGCTGCGGAAGCAGGATGAATCATGGCACGGCTTTGACCAAACCTACCTATATGGGGGTGGGCAGAAAAGGCCACATGAATTCATAAGGGTCAAATCGAGCTTGGTTTTCCATGCATCTAAACGCCTCATAGAGGACGATAATGTGATGGAAAAGTTAAAACTATGGTACAAGTGATCGGAGCCTATACAGCCCGAGAACCTGTCGAAGGTGCCGAAACTTCTGGCTGACAGGTTGGATCGGGGCGAAGACATCACCATTATACTACCGATACACCCCACCGTGATGTGGTGGAGGGATGTATTGGATAGGGTGGTCGATGACCCAATCCCGATACCAAGGCTAAACCACTCATGGCATTCCGATTAGGATCAAGGCAGGATGGTCTGGCATACATAACCAAACTACTGACCCGAAAGGTGGATGACATGCGGGAAATTGCCTTTCAGATCTTTTCGTGGTTCTTTCACAAGTCGGCAGCGAAACAATACGCCG
>WBZZ01000225.1:122500-142500 GCA_019918135.1 Paulinella micropora
AATATGCATGTATGCATGTATGCATGTATGCACGTATGCATGTATGCATGTATATGTATGTAATTGCATGCAATTGCATGTATGCATGTATGCATGTATGCATGTATGCATGTATGCATGTATGCATGTATGCATGTATGCATTGTATGCATGTATGCATGTATGCATGTAATTGCATGTATGCATGTAATTGCATGTATGCATGTATGCATGTATGCATGTATGCATTCATGCATTCATGCATGTATGCATGTATGCATGTATGTAATTGCATGCAATTGCATGTATGCATGTATGCATGTATGCATGTAATTGCATGTATGCATGTATGCATGTATCCATGTATGCATGTATGCATGTATGCATGTATGCATGTATGCATGTATGTAATTGCATGCAATTGCATGTATGCATGTATGCATGTATGCATGTATGCATGTATGCATGTATGCATGTATGCATGTAATATGCATGTATGCATGTATGCATGTATGCATGTATTCATGTATGCATGTATACGTTTGCATGTATGCATGTATGCATGTATGCATGTATGCATGTATGCATGTATGTATGTATGCATATGTGCATGTATGCATGTATGCATGTATGCATATATACGTTTGCATGTATGCATGTATGCATGTATGCATGTATGCATGTATGCACGTATGCATGTAATATGCATGTATGCATGTAATATGCATGTATGCATGTATGCATGTATGCATGTATGCATGTATGTATGTATGCATGTATGTATGTATGCATGTATGTATGTATGCATGTATGTATGTATGCATAATTTCATGTATGCATGTAATTGCATGTATGCATGTATGCATGTATGCATGTATGCATGTATGCACGTAATTGCATGTATGCATGTAATTGCATGTATGCATGTATGCATATATGCATGTAATATGCATGTATGCATGTAAGATGCATGTATGCATGTATGCATGTATGTAATTGCATGCAATTGCATGTATGCATGTATGCATGTATGCATGTATGCATGTATTCATGTAATTGCATGTATGCATGTAATTTCATGTATGCATTTAATTGCATGTATGCATGTATGCATGTATGCATGTAATATGCATGTATGCATGTAATATGCATGTATGCATGTATGCATGTATGCATGTATGCATGTATGCATGCATGCATGTATGCATGTATGCATGTATGCATAAATGCATGTATGCATGTAATATGTATGTGCATGTATGCATGTATGCATGTAATTGCATGTATGCATGTAATTGCATGTATGCATGTAATTGCATGTATGCATGTAATTGCATGTATGCATGTAATTGCATGTATGCATGTAATTGCATGTATGCATGTAATTGCATGTATGCATGTAATTGCATGTATGCATGTAATTGCATGTATGCATGTAATTGCATGTATGCATGTAATTGCATGTATGCATGTAATTGCATGTATGCATGTAATTGCATGTATGCATGTAATTGCATGTATGCATGTATATGCATGTATGCATGTATGCATGCATGTATGTAATATGCATGTATGCATGTAATATGCATGTATGCATGTATGCATGTATGCATGCATGCATGCATGTTTGCATGTATGCATGTATGCATGTATGCATGTATGTATGTATGCATGTAATATGCATGTATGCATGTATGCATGTATGCATGTATGCATGTATGCATGTATGCATGTATGCATGTATGCATGTATGCATGTATGCATGTATGTATGTATGCATGTATGCATGTATGCATGTAAAATGCATGTATGCATGTATGCATGTATGCATGTAATATGCATGTATGCATGTCCTTGCATGTCCTTGCATGTCCTTGCATGTCCTTGCATGTCCTTGCATGTCCTTGCATGTCATTGCATGCATGCATGCATGTATGCATGTATGCATTGCATTAAAAAAAAAAAAAAAAAAAAAAAAAAAAAAAAAAAAAAGAAAAGAGGGCGCCGGGCACAGAATAAAATAATTTTTTTTTTCCAATTTGTGCCTACTTACATCCTTCTTTTTCATATTTACAAAAGGCAAGCGTCTTCACTGATTAAAAATCGTTAGTGAATAGAAAAAAAAAGGGGAGGGAGGGTGGGGGGGGGGGGGGGGAAGAGGAAAAGAAGGGAGCAACCTGGAAAAAACAAAAAGGGAGGCAAAGCAAGAAAATGGGAAAGGGGAGGTACAGAAGGGAGAAGAAGGAGAAAGAGGGACACTTGAAAGGAAAACAAAGAGAAAAGAAAAGGGAAAAGAAAAAGTGGGAAAAGGAAGGGCGGGAGAGAGACCAGCGATCACTTAAGTCACTTCCCGGTACGATATGACGTCCGGACCTTCACAGGTCGCTTCAACATTTAATTAATTATGGAAATACAGCAAGGTATAATACATCACTGATCATTTCCGTTGAGAATCTATAATTTTTTTGATATTATTTCAAAGCTTGCGACACGAATCTTGGTACACGAATGTCAGTGCACTAGAATGCAGAGTTTTGACGTTATCCGGACCGTGATGGTTTTCTTTAATAGTTCGCTTCATTACGATAGAGTTTATTAATACGACCGCAGCAAAATCACTACTGACAGGATAAAGGTAAGTTTCGTGTGCTTGTACTACTGCCAGGATATTGATAGCCTGAAGGTTTACGCACGCAAAAAATTTATAAAGAAAAACTTTCCCTCTCTCCCTCCCTCTCGCCCACCCTCTCTCCCAGTCTCCCTCCCTCCCTCTCGCCCACCCTCTCTCCCTCTCTCCTTCTCTCCCTCCCTCTCTCTCCCTCCCTCTCTCCCTCTCCATCTGCCGCCCCCCCCTCCCCCCCCTCTCTACATCAACATCAACATCAGCATCAACATCAGCATCAACATCAGCATCAACATTAACATTAACATCAGCATCAACATTAACATTAACATCAACATTAACATCAACATTAACATCAACATCAACATTAACATCAACATTATCATTAACATTAACATCAACATTAACATCAACAGTAACATTAACATCAACATTAACATTAACATTAACATTAACAACATTAAAATTAACATTAACATTAACATTAACATTAACATTAATATTAAGATTAACATTAAAATTAACATTAACATTAAAATTAACATTAACATTAAAATTAAAATTAACATCTTTCCTTCTCTCCCTCTCTCCCTCCCTCTCGCCCTCTCTCTCTCTCCCAGTCTCCCTCTCTCCCTCTCTCCCAGTCTCCGAGTCCCTCCCTCCCTCTCGCCCACCCTCTCTCCCAGTCTCCCTCTCCTTCTCTACCTCTCTCTCCCCCAGTCTCTTTCTCTCCCTCTCCATCTGCCGCCCTCCCTCCTCCCTCCCTCCCTCCCCCCCCCCCCCCCCTTCCCCCCTCTGCCCCCTCAGAGTCTCTTACGCTCTCCCTCTCTCCCTCTCTCCATACATACATACATTACATTAACATTAAACATTAAACATTAAACATGCAACATTAAACATTAAACATTCAACATGCAACATTAAACATTAAACATTAAACACTCAACATGCAAAATTAAACATGCAACATTAAACATGCAACATTAAACATGCAACAACATTAAACATGCAACATTAAACATGCAACATTGAACATGCAACATTAAACATGCAACATGCAAAATTAAACACGTAGCATGCAACACGCAACACGCAACACGCAACACGCAACACGCAACATGCAACATGCAACATGCAACATGCAACTTGCAACATGCAACATGCAACATGCAACTTGCAACATGCAACATGCAACATGCAACATGCAACATGCAACATGCAACATGCAACATGCAACATTTAACATTTACATTACATTACATTATATAAATACATATACATACATACATACATGCATATATGCATACATACATACATACATACACACATACATACATACATAGGTTGGTAGGTAGTAGGTAGGTAGGTAGGTAGGTAGGTAGGTAGTTGGGTGGGTAGGTAGGTAGGCGGGTAGGTAGGTAGGCAGGTAGTTAGGTTAGGTGGGTAGGTAGGTGTATGTAGGTAGGTGTAGGTAGGTAGTTAGTTAGGTAGGTAGGTAAGTAGTTAGTTTGGTAGGTAGGCAGGCAGGTAGGCAGGTAGGTGGGTAGGTGGGTAGGTAGGAAGGTAGGAAGGTAGGTAGGTAGGTAGGTAGGTAGGTAGATAGATAGATAGATAGATAGATAGATAGATAGATAGATAGATAGATAGATAGATAGATAGATAGATAGATAGATAGATAGATAGATAGATAGATAGATAGATAGATAGATAGATAGATAGATAGATAGATAGATAGATGTAGGTAGGTAGGTAGGCAGGCAGGTAGGTAGGTAGGTATAGATAGATAGATAGATAGATAGATAGATAGATAGATAGATAGATAGATAGACAGACAGACAGACAGACAGATAGATAGATAGATAGATAGATAGATAGATAGATAGATAGATAGATAGATAGATAGATAGATAGATAGATAGGCAGGTAGGTAGGTAGGTAGATAGATAGATAGATAGATAGATAGATAGATAGATAGATATATAGATAGATGGATAGATAGATAGATAGATAGATAGATAGATAGATAGATAGATAGATAGATAGATAGATAGATAGATAGATAGATAGATAGATACATAGATATAGATATAGATAGATGGATGGATAGATGGATGGATAGATAGGTAGATAGGTAGACAGACTGATAGATGGTTTCAGGTTTGTGACAAGACCTTTGACCCACAAATCGAATCCTCGAGGGACTCCTGCACGGCAAAATATGTAAAAATGAATGCATTTCAAGTACTACAGTTCTTGAGATTTTAGTAGAAAAAAAAAAAAAGAGCATCGAAATGCGTATACGT
Source organism: Paulinella micropora (assembly GCA_019918135.1). Taxonomy (NCBI): domain Eukaryota; phylum Cercozoa; class Imbricatea; order Euglyphida; family Paulinellidae; genus Paulinella; species Paulinella micropora. The sequence goes on from WBZZ01000225.1 coordinate 127,406, forward strand.
ACCATGTATGTGTATGGCCGATTTTGTGATTCTGGCCAATGCAGAACCTGTCCACACGGGACTTCCAGCTAGCTGGAAGTCCCGACATCAAATTCGTTTATTTAGGGAGATCCCCGAAAAAAAACGTACGATTGCCAATTTAGGGGGAAACAGTGGGGCCAGCGGATTTGTGAGTCACACGAGAAAAGTGCACCAAATCCCGCAAAAAGTGCACCAAACCGCGCGTGTTAGTCACCGGAAGAGAAAAAAGTTTTTCTTGGAAGAGAAAAAAGTTTTTCTTCTCGCTACGTGACTGATCTACCTGTCTTGCCTGACTTGCCTGACACCTGTCCTGCCTTCGAGGATTATCATTTCTTTCTTTACTTGCTCTCTTTCTTTCTTTATTTGCTCGCCATATTGAATAGAACACCTGACGCCATAGCAACAGGGGCACCTAGGGCACCTAGGTGTCCTAAATTCTTATGTCAGGTGCCCTGGTTTTTCATATACTTTTCACATGTTACATTCTAGGTGCCCTAAAATTCTTATGTCTGTGCAGTCTAGGTGCCCTAAATTGAAAAGCCAGGTGCCCTGATTTTCAAGCCTTGCTAACCCTCTGTATAATAAGATATGTGTGTGTGTGTTTATGTGTGTGTGTGTGTAAACAATTTGTGATTAAATTCTGTTCGCTTGTTTTTTTGTATATCTGGTAACTTTGTTCTCTTCTTTGTCTGTATGTAATACTATGTATGTATGTTTGTATGTATGTATGTATGTATGTGTGTGTGTGTGTATGTATGTATGTATGTATGTATGTATGTATGTATGTAAATATGTATATATGTATGTGTGTGTATGTATGTGTATGTATGTATGTATGTAAATGCATGCATGCATGCATGTATGTATGTATGTATGTATGTATGTAGTAGTAGTAGTAGTAGTAGTAGTAGTAGTAGTAGTAGTAGTAGTAGTAGTAGTAGTAGTAGTAGTAGTAGTAGTAGTAGTAGTAGTAGTAGTAGTAGTAGTAGTAATGTATGTATGCATGTATGTATGCATGCATGTATGTATGTATGTATGTATGTATGCATGTACTTATGTATATATGTATGTGTGTGTATGTATGTCTGCATGTCCGTATTTACTATGTCTGTATGTTATGCATGTATGTATGTCGGTATGTACATGCATACATACATACATGCATACATACATACATGCATACATACATACATGCATACATGCATATTACATGCATACATGCATATTACATGCATAGGTGCATACATGCATACATGCATACATGCAAACGTATACATGCATACATGCATACATGCATACATACATGCATACATACATGCATACATGCATACATGCATACATGCAAACGTATACATTTATACATGCATACATGCATACATGCATACATGCATGCATACATGCATACATGCATACATGCATGCATGCATACATGCATACATGCATACATGCATACATGCAATTGCATGCAATTACATACATGAATACATGCATACATGCATACATGCAATTGCATGCAATTACATACATAAATACATGCATACATGCATACATGCATACATGCAATTACATGCAATTACATGCATACATGCAATTGCATGCAAGTACATACATGCATACATGCATACATGCATGAATGCATGAATGCATGAATGTATACATGCATACATGCATACATGCATACATGCAATTACATGCATACATGCAATTACATGCATACATGCATACATGCATACAATGCATAAATGCATACATGCATACATGCATAAATGCATACATGCATACATGCATACATGCATACATGCAATTGCATGCAATTACATACATGCATACATGCATACATGCATACGTGCAAACATGCATACATGCATACATGCATACATGCATATTACATGCATACATGCATACATGCATACATGCATACATGCATACATGCATACATGCAATTACATGCATACATGCATACATGCATACATGCATACTGCATACATGCATACATGCATACATGCAATTACATGCATACATGCATACATGCATACATGCATACATGCATAAAATGCATACATGCATACATGCATACATGCATACATGCATATTACATGCATACATGCATACATGCATACATGCATACATGCATACATGCATACATGCATACATGCAAACATGCATACATGCAAACGTATACATGCATACATGCATACATGCATACATGCATATTACATGCATACATGCATACATACATACACGCATACATGCATACATACAATTACATGCATACATGCATACATGCAATTGCATGCAATTACATACATGCATACATGCATACATGCATACATGCATATTACATGCATACATGCATACATGCATACATGCATACATGCATATACATGCATACATGCATACATGCATACATGCATACATGCATTTACATGCATACATGCATACATGCATACAATGCATACATGCATACATGCATACATGCATGAATGCATACATGCATGAATGCATGAATGCATAAAAGCATACATGCATACATGCATACATGCATACAATGCATACATGCATACAATGCGTACATGTATACATGCATTACCATGCATACATGCATACATGCATATTACATGCATACATGCATACATGCATATTACATGCATATTACATGCATATTACATGCATACATGCATATTACATGCATACATGCATGTACATGCATACATGCATACATGCATACATGCATATTGCATGCATGAATGCATACAAGCATACATGCATACATGCATACATGCATACATGAATACATGATTACATGCACACATGCATACATGCATAATACATGCATACATGCATACATGCATACAATGCATACATGCATGAATGCATGCATGCATGCACGCATGCATGCATACATGCATATTACATACATACATGCATACATGCATACATGCATGCATGCATGCATGCATACATGCATACATGCATACATGCATACATGCATACATGCATACATGCATACATGCATACATGCATACATGCATATTACATGCATACATGCATACATGCATACATGCATACATGCATACATGCATACATGCATACATGGATACATGCATACATGGATACATGCATACATGCATACATGCATACATGCAATTACATGCATACATGCATACATGCAATTGCATGCAATTACATACATGCATACATGCATGAATGCATACATGCATACATGCAATTACATGCATACATGCAATTACATGCATACATGCAATTATATGCATACATGCAATTACATGCAGACATGCAGACAATGCAGACATGCACACAATGCAGACATGCAGACATGCACACAATGCAGACATGCAGACATGCAGACATGCATACATTTCTTTTTTTCTTTTTTTTCACTGTTGTTCTCCTTCTTTCTTCATTACTATATATTTATCTCCTTACTTTCCTTTCTTGGTTTCTCTGCCCTCCATTTCCCATCTTGGTTGTCATTTTTCTTTTTAATATTTTTTGTCTTGTTTTCAAGTTCTTCCCTATTTTCCACTTTCTTTGTTTCTTTCTTTTAATTTTTTTTTTTTTTTTTTTTAACCGTGACGCTTCACCTTTCTTTTTTTTTTTTTTTTTTTTTTTTTTTTTTTTTTTTTTTTTTTTTTTTGTTTTTTTTGTTGTTTTTTTTTTTTGCGCTTCACCTATATCAAATGTGTCTCATGACAGGATAAGGGTTAATGATCATGTGACCTTCCGGTCTGGCATTAATATTAGCATTAGTGCATGTACTGGTGACCGGACATGTGCCGGACATGTGCCGGAGGGGTTCTGAAATTGAAATCTCATCTGTATTCTGAATCTCGTCTGGACCAGAGACCGCTCAAGGCCGCGCTCCAGCAGTATTGTCGCGATAATCAGCACATATGGCATAAGGCCATACCGTCTTTTGTGTTCTCCATGAACAACACCGCATCGAGAGCATTGGGCGGAAAAGCCACTGGCGCTTCCCCCAATCTCCTGGTATACGGGCAGCACTTGAGGATTCCGGAGGAGCTGGTGTTACCAAACCTTCCGGAAGGGGGCTTTTTGGAGCATGATGAGCTGATGGCCTGTCGCCTGCGAGTTATGGCGGAAGCCAGACACTACGTCATGAAGGCACGGGAGGCCGAAGAGGCTCACAAACAAAACCAGCAGACGCCGAATAAAGTCAAGTATGAGACGGGTGAATACCATAAAGGGGACTTAGTCTTCCTGTGCGTACCCCAGGTACCCAACTTGGTTAGCGTCAAACTCTTCCCGATGTGGCAAGGCCCTTACACTGTCGTAGAACAAGTAGGTGCTTTGACATACCTAATACAGGGAAAGGGTAAGACGCTAGTAGTACATGTACAGCGGCTTATGCGTTTTAACACCATGCTGGATCGTAATGAAACGATGACGGAAGCGGTACAGAAGCTGGAACACAGTTTAAGGCCGCCGCCCAAGCGCCGAGACAAGACGGCCGAGGCGAAAGAGAACCCGACCCAACCCTTGCCTGCCGAAGCCAAGGGGAATGATCCGAATAATAACGAAACCGACGAAGTCGCGGCAGAACAAGTCGACGCTTCCGAGGGGGACGTTATCGCGCCAGGGCCGACCAACCACCTGTAGTAGGAACAGGAGGAGAAGGTTGAACCGGTGCCGAGACTCCCACCAGCTGAAGTAAAGCTGAGGTCGGCCGACGACGTGAAAACCATGCACTGGCACGTCGGAAAGATATACCTTCTTCGGCCACCAGAGGCACATGTCGGCGACGATTGCCTCAACGATTTCTTCCTCATGAAAGTGATAATGGGAGCAGCAGACTCGGGTCACGCGCACAAGCAATGCAATCAAAGCCGAGCCGCCCGTACTGCAGTTCTATCGATCACACCAGGACCTCGACGAGCCATAGGAAAGGGACACTGCTTTGGACTCCATATCTGTTAAAATACTACCTGGGTCCATTCTTCTTAGAGATAGCAAAAGAGAGCCTAACAGGACATGATACACTGGAAAAGATCCTGCCTTACCCTCCGTGAGGTGCGACGGCCCTGAAGGTATCTTGACTGGCTAGTAGTTGGTGTTCCACCAGGGGTCGGAATAGCATGCTAGTTGATATGGTTGGCATTGCACATTATACCCACCTCCTCTCGAGTTGGGCACCCGCCTCCCGCGGCAATGGCATGAGTGGTGTATGATACGTTATTCCCCACAGAGTGTCTTAGATATTATGCTCGCTCTTGTTTGCTCTTTGTTTGGATGGAAGGGGCTCTAAGGCACCCGACGACCCTACGTATACACATAAGCATATCTATACCACTAAGAAATATAACATGTCCCTATTTACATACCGCCGCAAATCGCGCAGTACGGCGAGGGTGGAACACGCGGACAGCAAAGATGACAGGGATATGGGTGCACCCGCGTTGCCACGCTGTTGACCAGCGTTTGGAAACGATCAGAGAGTCGAACACCGACACGAGAACAACACACATTGCACATTGCTCGGTGTGCTTGGGCTGACATACAGATATATATACATACGAACTCACTGACACATACGTGATATATGCATCTGGCGGTGTATGTTTGGCACCTAACATCTGGTGGAGCAGTATCTGGGATTCCTCCTGGCGTGCGTGGCTTCGGTCCTGGTGATACTGATAGTACACCTACGATTACGGACGATCGCGGGAGAAGGGCAACGGCTCCCTCCATCCGCGCGGGATAGTCCCGGCCGGAACGACCCCTGCAGCTAGCCCGGTGGCGGACCGGCGTCGCGAAGCGAAGCAGCTGGACAAACCAGACCCATCTGAGGCAGCGAACTTCAGGTGCGGTCACATACATACCTCACCAAGGGGACACCCCACACCACAATGACCACTCCGAGCAGTGACGCAAACAACCTTGCAAGCAAGGGCGCACAGGGAAACGAAACCCTGCAGCGCAACCTTGGCGGTCCCAATACACCGCTCACACTCGCTCAACCTTCAGGTGGCACAACTCAGGCTAGTGTTGTGACCACACCAAAATCCCCACCGGGAAAAGCTGAAGTCGAGTCGGAGATGTTGACAACCCCTGTGAAGTCATCGGCTGACGAGGGGGAGGCACCGACTGAGGACAGCAGTACACCTGCATTGCAACACACCGATGAGGACGTCGATCCCGACAGGTTAAACACCCCTCAGCACTCGGGATTTGGGTGGATCCCAGAAGAAGACGAGAGCCTATATTATGGCGAAGAATTGAGCCTCACGCGGATGGACGCTAGGGAGGAAGCACGCTTGAGATATTAAAAGAAAGTCGGCGATGAGGATAGACTCAAGCCCGACGCTTACAGTGACAAGCTGAACCCGCCCGAAGAGAAGCGGCCCGATGAGCCGCCACGGCCCACTGATCCGGCGTACCAGCACCACCGCTGCCCGCCACCGGAACCGACGGCACATTGGGGCAGGGACGAAGTATTCCCCGCGTACTTTCATGCCTCCGATAATATATTCGGAGTATACGGACCGATCGACCGTCCGATATACGCATATTCGGAACGGGGCCCGGTACCGCTGCGAACGTGGAGGGCCGTAGCACCCGGAGTGCGTAGGCCATATCGCATCGACACGGAAACGATGCTGAGAGGTATGGACCACACCTGAACCAAGACCCAGATCGGGAAAGGGAGGAGTATCAGAAACCGGTACGCTACGCGTATGACCCACTGACGCGTAGAGTACACCGGATCTACCCACCTTACCCAGATATCACACGGGGCGGTAGAGGAAGTCGCCGCCGACGACATGGAGGACGAAGAGGAGGGCAGCGGCGACGACAACGACACTGACGACGACGTGGACTTTCTCCTGGGAGAGATGAACGAAAAAAGAAAAATGAACGCGGCTAACAAGGAGGAACACGAGCGCAAAAAGAAACAATTTGAAGACGCAGAGAAGGCGGCCAAAGCCCTGTTTATCGAGTACCACGCCTAGCAGGACCCGGCCAAGAAGGAACTGAAGGCCCTTGAATGGCGCAGGTCGGTGGAAGACGAGCAGCAGCTGGTGCCCTACGGCGAAAAGCAGCTGGCGGCCGTCAGCGTACCCAAGCTGCAGCGCATGGTCGACAAAGCCGGCAACAAGAACACTTCGCGGGAGCTGGTGCAGATGTTCCTCGTGCCCTACAAGCAAAAGAAGGAGCCGGTGCCAGAGAGCGAACTCAAGGCCATCAGCAGCGGTCTCGTGCTGACCGAACAAGCCAAAGCTTTCATCCACGCGCTGAAGCAAGAAAACAACAAGCTGGTTACGCAGCTGACTAACCAGGCGATGCGAGCAAAGAACCTGAAATTCGTAGAAGAAAGGAAAGGAACGGGCGCCAAGAACAACGCGCAATTGCAGAAAAAACGAGAACGGCAGCGAAGGGCGGGCGTGAAAAGTAAGAAGCCCGCTCACAGCAGCGCGCTCGTGCCCTCCGCCGGCCAAGAAGTCGCTCCGTACGGAGCAGTGCCCTGAAAAAAAATTAATTAGTGTGGACAGTCAATAATAACGACAGTATGCAACACCTGGCTTTTTTTGACCCGACCTTGGCTCTGGCCTTGGGCAAAGTCAACGAGGCACAGTCACGCGTCGCGGGGCAGAAACGCCGACAACAAGAGGATGCCGAAAAAAGGGCCATCGAGGTCCTGCAGACTACCGTGGCCGAAGCGCCCATCGAGAAAGTGTTCAAGCAGCCGGCCATCGCCGATGCCACCATCTTGCTAGAAGTGACACCCGAACAAGCCGCCCGCTGCGAACAGCAGCTGATTGGCGGTGGCAAATAATTAAAATAAATTTTCTTGTCGGGTGATTGTTATACGCGACCATGAGCAACCGGGGCCCTACCGTGCCGCTAGTCAACACAGGCGAAGAAAAGGCGGCCGCCGCCCAGGCCAACCAAGTCAAGCATGGTACCGAGACCCGGCCGATCATCCAGACCGACTCGCTCGCTACCAGCTCGATCATCTACTCGGCCCTGTCGGCCGCGGGCGCGGGCGCCGGGGCAGGCACCATCGGCCAGATGAAGGAGGTGGCACAGCGCCTGTCGCAGAACTCACTGGCTCGTTGGTATAAGGTCCTTCTACTCCCAATCTTACTCCTACTCATGCTTGTATTCCTGCTCAGGGAGCGGTCCTGCTCGTTGGTAAACCCGCGGAGATCCAGGCAGTGTACGGGGAACATTTCCGCAAGAAGAACTGTTGTGCAGGCGACGGAAAAGCGCCGGACGACTGGGGCGCAGACAACGCCAACATGCTGCCCTGGCTCACAGAGCTCAGGTTAACCAATTTGCTCATTCGTCCATAGGTTCACAGCTTTTGCTCTCTTTCAGGCGTACGTACGGTAACGGGTGGGAAGGCTGTATGCAAGTGGCAGCTTTCGTGGAACAGTACCAATCGGCCAAGCTTCGTGACCAGCAATGGGCGGCTATCCCTGCAGTTTCTACCCTCGATCGCGAGAATGGCTCCGTGCGCGGCTGGACCACCATCCACGAGGCCGGAAACGCGCACCTGATCGGATAGAAAAATTAATCTTAATTGTACAAAGGACAAAGGGAAAGCATGACCGACCCGTTTGCCAATCTCGAGCCACCAACCGACCCGCTACCACCTGTCGCCGAAGCTAAAGAGGCGGTAGCAGCCCCTCCTCCTACCAAGCGCCGCCGGACAGCAGGCCCTTCTCAAGCGAGCCTGGCACGGCGTCTAGGAACAGCGCCATCATCTGCAGCGGGACCAGAAGACCCCGTGCTACGCGATGACCCCAACTACCGGCTCTTGTGCGCTTATGGCCGCAGCGCTCTGATTGGCCCCAAGCTCAAAAAGGCGCACATCAATTGTGACCCAAAAACTCTGCGCAGGCTGCCGAGACAGAAGCTGCCGTTGTTGTTGGACGAAGTAGAGGAAGTGCTGGAAGGTGAACTGTCGGGCGAGCTGGCGGACGCCGTGCTCAGGCAAGGGCTCGTGTGCCTCGAAAACTTGGTAGCGAACCGATCGCGTTACCAGATCGCCGGCACGACCGAGGCCTGTTTTGCCAATGACCGGTGGTGCTTCCTGCTCGAGCGGGCCAAGCTGCGCGCGGGCATCGGGCTGCAGCGCCTGGACCCTATGACTGAACTGGCCCTGCTGACGGCACAAACGGCCGCCATCACCCATGCCAAGAACACGATGTTTGCAGCACAGCCAGCAGCTAGCCAAGCTACAAACCTGGACGCACCCGCGCCTGCAGTTAAATAATAAAAAAATTTTATTTTGTTGTGCGCCAATTAAACGTCCCTCAAGAAAGAAATGTCCGAGGTCGTGAGCGATCTGTTTTCGCTTGAAAACTTTGCCCGGTCAGGCGCGGCGGCCGCTTTTGCCTATGTGGCCGCCCCGGTCGTTATACCAGGCAACGCGATGTTTAGCTTTTCGTCTGTCCCTGTAATAGGGGCTGCCCAGGTCAGCAAGAGCACTGGCCTGGCGGTCGTGGCCTTCTTGACTGCCACTGCTATTGACTTGATTCAGAGTAGAGTCCTTAACCGCACCAAGGAGGGCAGGCTTGCCGCTTACCCCAGCTTGGCCCTGCACGTGGCAGGAGGAGGCCTGTTGTTTGCCATGTTGCCCTGCCTCCTGAGCAGGGCTCAGCTTGGCCTGGTAGGCGACGGTGACACCGCCAAGCAGTTGTTCTTGATCGGCGCGCTGAGCGAAGTGTTTCGCAGTACTTCTACGAAGGCTACCTGAACCCCGCGGGCCAAGGACACTACCGCTTCTAAAAAAAGAATCTTGTGTAGCTAGTCTAAAGTGAACAATGCCAGTGGAGGAAGAAGCTCTGCTGGCCTGGGCTTTGATCGTTACCACCGCTATCATCGTGGTCGGCTGTGTGCGCGCCTGTTACAAACGGTTCTTGCGTCATCCAACGATCTCGTGTGACCTCGACAAGCCGCTGCCCACACACTACGTGACGCTCGATGACCTCCTCCGGCGGCCTTACCAAGCGCCAAGCGCTGCAGAAGCTCTTTGCGGACCTGGAGACTGTGCTGGACAACTGGGGGCTGCTGTCCCTCGGCGAGAGCAAGGACCTGCGGATGCAGTGGAACTTAGGTCTTGAGCAACAAGTTGCGACCGCTGAAAAGTTCTTTTTGCCTGCCTACAAGGACGGCAAGCTCGCCGCGTACGTCCAGAGCGAAGCTGGCATCTGGTTTGAGCTGGCCGCCAAGACTCGTGCTCCGACTGCCGCCCTGCAACAGCTGCAGCAAAGATTTCTGGCCAAGCAAAATCTGGCCAAGGACGCTCAGTTCCTGGGACAAATTGCGCAAGTCATGGAACGCATCTGCCAAGTCATTGTCTTTTAAATAAAAAAATTTAATTTTCGTGACTTATCAAGTTTAATTAAGAAAGATGTGCAAGCGCACACGAGAAAGGCACGAGCGGCACACGGCCAAGAAGGCCGCCCGCAAGGACGCCCGCGCCGCCACCGAACAGCGCATAGGGCGCAGAAAGGCGGAGAGGAGGGAGCGGGCCCGCGAAGGGCTGCGGCAGTTTGGCAACACTCTCAAGTCAGTCACGGGCTTTTTCGGCAAGCAGATCGACAGGGTGACCAACATCCCGAAAGAAGCGATGGACACCACCAAGCAGCTGGGCGACAACGCCGAGGGCGGCCTCAAGTCCATGGCGTTACCCTTGGCGGTCGGCGCCGCGGCGATCGGGGCCGTCATGATCCTGAAAAAATAAAAAAAATCTTCTTTGTCTTTAATATTGTATACTGCCAACGACGATGTCTTCCGCCACCGTCGTCGTGCCCCCTGCTAGCAAGCAGCAGAAAATCGCCACCGGCAAGAGGGCGCGTAACGGCCAGGAGATCTTGATTGATCCCGAGCACGCCCGTGCGATCAATGCTCGCCCTTGCTGGACGCAGACGGTCATGGCGCCCGCCGCCGCGACCTCGGCGCTGAGCAACACCGCTTTTTTTAGCTTTATCCTCGAGAACAACCAGTCCGGCGCGATCCACGATGCGACCCTGCGTTTCAAGATCACGTTCACGACCAGCGGCAGCCAGCCGACCGACTCGCGCGTTTTGCCTACCACTCAGTGGTTCGAAAGAATTGAGTACATCGACCGCCTGACTGGCACTGAAATCGCGCGGTACCACGGCGACATGATGCACCTGATACTCAACACGCTGCCGCAAGAGGCTATCGACCAGATTGCCGACATGGTCAACATGTGCCCCAAGACAGGCAAGGTCAGCGGCCGCCAGTGGGAGAACAACGACGAGCAGTACTTCTACTTACCCCTGCTGCATACCCGGCTGAACGGCATGGACCTGGACCTGAGCACGCTGCGTGGCGACCTCGAGATCCGGTTTTATCCCAGAGGTTCGATCTTTGTGGCGGCCCAGTCGGCAGTCAACGGCCAGTCCGCGCCCGCCGTGCCTTGCACCGCCAGCTTGAACGAGATCCGCTTCATCACTGGCTGCACACAGCTACCGAACGGCATGCGCCTGGGCAGGAGCCCGCTGAAGCAGGGCAAGGTGGCCGAGCAGAAGTACATCGACTTTGTGCAGTACACTGCCTACGCCCAGCGCATCAAGGCATCCGACCAGCTTGCAATCTCACTTGACCAATTCTCCCACCATTCCGGTGAGCTTTTTGTCTTCGTCCGCAAATCAGGCGACCAGACTTCGTACAGCTACCTCGGCACGGACACTACTACCTACTACCCGCAGTACACGTACAACACCACGGGACGTTTGATGACCTACGACATGTTTGGTGATTCGGCTACGATTAATTTGGAAGACGTGCACGGCCGGTCGCAGATGGGCGAAGGGACCCCGATCGACGAGCGCTTTTTCCGCGAGGAGACGATGGGCCAGCTAGTGCGCAGCTCGTACATGAAGTCCAACGGCGTGTACCTGATCCCATGTACCAACGACCCCAAGGCCATGTTAGACGGCGTGATGGTAGACAAACTCTCTTCTTTTTTTTGGGCACAGAACTAGCTTTATGGATGTATGATGTTGTGGGTGATGACAGGACGGTTACAAGACCTTTGTCGGCAACCGCGAGCGCCTGGTGATCAACACCGGCCCCAGGCAGGTAGCGACGACCGTCACGTACAAGTACGGCCCCTTTTACGCCAACGGCGCGACCTTGGCCGCTTCCGACACCAACCGTTTGATCGTGGACTTCAAAGGCGTGACGGTGGCTGTCCTCGATATCGACTCTGGTCTCACTTTTGCCAGAATTACCGACCGGCGCTACACTTCACCCGCCACGGCCGCGCTGACGAACCTCAACACCGTGCTGGCTAGCTCGAGCTGGCTGCGCACGTGCGGGGTGAAGATCAAGTTCTCCAACACACGGGCTGGCGCGTCCAACACGGTCGACTGGGAAGCCAATGCGGCGATGGAGTACGCCGCGTCCGTCACGGACCTGAACGATCAGCCCATTATCTGGTCCCGCGGCGACGCTCACCAGCTGAAGCTGAAGTTCCAGCAGGCGCCCGACGACACAGGGCCCGCTTACAACGCCCAAGAGGAAATGGTTGTCACCGCCACCGTGTCGGGCAAACGAGGTGTGGTCGAGGGTCTATACGACATCACGATCTATTCGGCGTACTTCAAGTTCATTCACGAGGCAGGAGGAAGCCTGGAGGTGGCCTCGGTCTAAAAAATCTTAGATTATGTATTTTAATTATTAAAGAAGGCAAAGTGAAAATGGAACCGCTCGTGCTGGCGATTATCACGGTTTTCGTGGTCGGGGTGGTCGGGTGCGTGTGTATCATTTTTTTCCCGGTGAGGTGTCCGGACGAGAGAGTGGTGGCACCGGCCGGCCCGGACGCGTGTGAAAAGGGAAGTTTCCCGGGAACTTTCTCGGATAGCCCACCCTTGCCACCGGACACGGGAAAAGGTACATAGCCACACACCTGTGGCTCTGTCCAACAACAAATATACGCCACTCGTTTTTTTGGCTCGATTTTTTGCAAACCCGTGAAATTTGGTGACACGACAAATTTGTCGTGTCACTAAATTTCATGCAAAAACCGGCTAGAGAAAAATGAGCGGCCTGAAATGGTCCCAGCCCGGCCGGCCTCCTTTGAATCTCGGATCTCGAATTTTTCGAAAAAAGAACTTCAGAAAAAGAAACGACCGTGGCCGTGACATTGTCACAATTCAACCGAGCGAAGATGATGCAAGAGCAAAACGACAAGACTGTTGCCACCGGTGCCACAAACGAGGCTGTCGATGCAAACCCCATGCTTATGGGCCTGCAAGAGGCGGACTTCCAGAAGATGGTCGAGCGCCGACAGGACGGCCTCTTCTCTGTCGGCGATGCCATCAAGGCATTCAAAAGATGCTCTGTTGTAGACGCACAGAAGACATACGAGCGACTGCAGCCACGACTCAAAGATGCAGGCGTCCAACAACATATCAGGAAGATCAAGTTTGCAAGGAGTGACGGTCGGATGGGCAAACCAGTCGACTGTCTGCCATTCGACAAGCTGATCCAGTTGCTGGCCCTTGTACCAGGGGAAAGGGCAAAACAGTTGCGGTCGGAGTAGGCCAACATCGCGGCACGGGCGGTGGTCGGGGACGAGGAGCTCGAGGCGGCGATGCCCCTGAGGCGCGAGCAGCTCTCGGAACAGACGAGGCGCGACGTGCTGGGCTCGATCGAACAGCCGCCCGCCAAGAAACGACGCACCGAGCTCGAGATCATCGAGGACAGGATCGAGATGGTCGGAGCGCGCAAGAGACTGTGTATCGCAGAGTTTGCGGTGCCGTTGGATGCCTACAAGGGCGTTCTCGAGCTCCTCGGAGTCAAGCTGGACGACAGGGACAAGCTGTTCTTTGCGGACGAGGCACGCAACAGTGCGCGGCAAGCAGTACAGGCCATGAGGAGCACTGTCTCTCTGCCCGCAATCACGGCTACGGCTTCCGCCACAGTACCAGAGCCAGTAGTAGCAAGGAAGGAGTTGGCCATGACGGACGCCTTTCTAAAGCTGGCCTCTTCTCCCAAGCCAACTGGTACCGAAAGGACGGCGCTGCTGATCAAGGCGGGCAAGCTAGCTGCTGCCAGGTACCGCGTGAGGCATCAGGGACAAGAGCCTCCCAAGGCAGAGAGGCTGGTGGGAGGAGCTATGCGCAAAGTCAATGTATGCTTTGAGGACGACCGGGACATTTTGGAAGCGGCGTGCAGGGAAGCGCTAAGAACGAGAACTTCTCCTCTGTTTCGATTCAACAAGCGTTAAAATTTGTTTTAATCAATAAATTTTTGTTCTTCTTCTACTCTATTATCAACAAGCAACAAAGGCAAACTAAGAGATGTCTTCTTGTCAAACTTGTGGGCAAGCCACCGCTGCTGCTCCCGCCCAACCCGAGCGCAAGCCAAGAGCGCCAAGTGCCTATAACGAGGTAACACTTTCACTTGTGCACTTCTTTTTTGTAAAAATCGCTTTTCCACTGTTTATAGTTCTTCAAGTCAAAGATGCAAGACCCTGAGATTCGCGCACTTGAGCACAAGATGAGGATGAAGGTCATCTCCGAGCAATGGAATGCTCAGAAACAGAAGGCGGCTGCTCCTGCTCCTGCTTCGTCCGCTGCACCCCAACAGGGATCAACACAGGCAGCGAGCGAGGCACTCCCTGCTGGACGCCCCGCATTGATCCGATCCCTCTGACCAGCGCACAGAAACCCAGGCCGAGCGCATCACTGAGATGATCTGAGTCAGCGAGGCCTGTAGTGTCGCCTTGTACATTAAAAGTCTCAATGAGGTTTTGGCACAAAACTCTTGATTGTAACTTGAATTTGCCCTTGATCCTCCCGGACATGACCGGTGTCAGTGAGAAAAAGCAGCTGAACTTGAACGAGCTCTGATAGTAGAGTAGCTCCTTGGCGCCTAGTGCCAGCATCGTTGCGCCGGCTGCCGCTTGAATTAATAGGTTGTCCAGATTGGTATTTGCTCTCCCGAACACTTGGTCTTCTACCACGCAGATGTCGGCGTTGTAAATCTCGTCAATTGCATGCAAGCACGCTGACAGTGATTTTGTCTTGAAGCTGTCGGTGTCCTGT
>WBZZ01000225.1:147500-162500 GCA_019918135.1 Paulinella micropora
CGAAAAGGGAACATGGGAGAAACAAATGGTGGAGTTGGTTTGGAAAAAGACACGAAGGACATGGCGAAAGAAGACAGAAACGAGGGGGACATCATGGCACAGAACTCCAAGTGGGAGTTCACGATATTTACGGTGGGCGACCTTGGGAGTGGACAAGGCAAAGATGCTGTCCTTTAAATTTTTCGAGGGGTTTTGCGGGCTTTTTACAAAGAATGGAATACTGCCCATATCGGCCATACCAGTACCCTTCAAGTCCTTATTTTCTTTTTTCGCACTAAGTACGTAGATAGGGAGGCTTGGGAAGTGTGTGGGATATCAAGGGAAAGGAGAACTTTTTGGCTGATCACCAGTCTCGGTCTGGGGGCACGGCTGAGGATGGGGATCACGGGGAAAGACGGGGGCGGAACAACAACAACACCAAGCGCCAGAGTTGTTCACGGTCAAACCGATATGGGATGGGGAGAAGCGGAAAGGGATGAACCTGACGCGATTTAGGTTCACCACAGCGGCGGCAGTTTTGACGGTATGTGGATTCATGGACTTGGAACAGATAGAGCGTGAACCGGATTTTGAAGACAAGAAGCCGATGAACGGTATGATATACGCGGAGGAGGTGTCGGCAGCGTACAAGTTTCGTATGCCGGGGGCAGGAGAAAAACAGGAACATGAGAGGGACCTCAGGTTGTATGAGGCGGCTAGTAAGGCACCACGAGAGTGTTGTGAGGAGCATGAGGACCAATGCCCGAGGGACAGTCTCGAGGAATACGAGACGCGGCGTTGCACGCGGAAAGAGAGGCGGAGGAGATGGAAACGCCAAGGTTTCCATGGCGGCAGATGCCAATGGTTGGCAACATAATGGTCAGCCCTAAGGCAGAAGGGGAGCCATTGTTACCAGAACAGGAGGACGTGACGGTGTTGGAGAAGACGCACCCCAGCCGGGTGGCTTTGGACTTGGAGACGGATATGCAAATCAAGTTTGCTTCGGTGGACAAGTTTCGGAGCCTGACGAGCGAGGCGAAGGAATTCAAGGCACTGATCCAACACGTGAAGAACCCAACGCCGGAAACGCGTACTGAGGCAGTGAAGCGGCAGCTGAAGACGCACACGTATTCGGATGGGCTGATATGGTATATGGGAACGGACGTCAGACACAAGAAAAACCCGGAAAGGTGGATGGTGTGGGTACCACCGGCATTACGGCATGCGATTATGATCGGGGCACATAACTGTCCTATGCAGAGTCATCCAGGATTGGAAAGGATGAAGTGGTCGCTGACAAGGAAGTTCTACTGGGGAAGTATGAGCAAGGATGTGGAACGATTCATCCATCAACGGCTGCGCGCCGTGCCAGAGAGCAAAGACGCCATATGACGCAACCAAGGGTTTGCTCGGACAGTACGAGGTCACGAGCGACATTTTCGAGACGATCCACATCGATTATGTGGGCCCTCTACCGGAAGCGGGCGAAGGGGGGTTCAAGTACATACTTACGGCCATTGACAGGGCGTCGAATTACGTAATCAGCATCGGTTCCCACTAAGGACGAGACTAAGGAAACGACCGCTAAGGCTCTGATTGATCACGCTTTCTGCAGGATCGGAGTCCCAAGGAAGATCATATCCGACAGAGGGAGTTCGTTCATCAACTGGCTCTCGAAGGAACTCAGTGCATATTTTGGGTTTCAATGGAACTACGTTACGGCATACAATCCAATTGCAAACGGGAAAATCGAGCGGATGCACAAGACGATGAAGGCGTCCTTGAAAATCTATTGTCAAAACAACCAGAAGATGTGGCCGGAGACGGTGCAGGCTTTTACGTTTGCGGTTAACAACTTGGGCTCCTCGTCTTTAGGAGGAAGCGTTCGGCTTTGCCCGAATCAACTGGTACATGGAAGGGTGTTGAACACACCTACGGATCGCTTCAAGGACACGGCTTTATATGACCCGACGGAATTGATGGCATGCCGCCTGCGGGCAATAGCGGAGGCTGAACACATCGTCCGGAAGCAGCGCGAGGCTGCTATGAGGAGGAAGGACGACAAGGGGCAGCAAAAGTTCCGACATGTGGAATTCAACGTGGGAGACACAGTCTTGTTATACGTCCCGAGCATCCCGGTGGGTGTGTTGGCGAAGTTGTACGAAAAGTGGCAGGGACCGTATTAGGTGGTGCAGCAAACTGCGGCATACAACTACAAATTCCGCCATCAGCGAACGGCAAAAGAGCAGATCGTACATGTACGACGGCTGGTCAAGTTCTCGCCGTTTCTATTGGATTACGAGACGGACGCACAGGCACTGGCGCGCACGACGGATGATCTGGGGCAACCCGACAGCTTTGCTTACTCGTTCGCAGCGGGCGGAAGAGTTGGCGAGGTTGAGGGACCAGCTCCTGTATGAACCGGAAGAGGAGGAGAAACAAAGATTGCAGGATTCAATTACGGAGCTGGAAAAGGGCTCTCACGAACGAGGATCCAGGAGACAGCGCCAGGAAGGCGAGGGCGCCAACGGCAGGGAGGAAACTAAGGACCGGAAGGAGGAGCCGGAGGGCTCGGAGGGAGTGCTACGACAGGAAACAAAGGAGGAGGGGAAGGAGGAGAAGAAGAAGCAGCGGGCGCAGACGGCCCGTCCGAGACCACCACCAGAGGGAGGGGACGGAGGTGGATCGCGTCCACAGTCAGAGAAGTGGTTGGACGACCCGACCAAGATAGATAAAATCCGCTGGAGAGTCGGCAAGTATTACTTGATGCGACCGGCGGACAGAGAGGTCTCGGATGATACGCTGGATGACCTCTATGTCATGCGGATATTGAGGGTCGGAGGACATACAAGGTCCAAGGCGGCGGCGGGCCTTGCCCCAGTAATGCAGTTCTGGAGGAGCGATGATGGGACTAACATGGAGAAGGACCGTCGTTTCAGTCCAGTTTTTCTGGAGAACTGGGGGCAGAAACGGGAGACTTGGGATGTCAGCATCCAGTTGGATGACAAGGACCACACGCCCTATACGGTGCAATCACGACCTAGGGAGGTTCTGGACATACCTTTTGACCTCACATTCATCTGGAATGAGGTGGAGGAGAGAGGCTGGCCCTTTGAGATTATCGGGGCACCACCGGCACAGGTGGGATCGAGGGGAAGGAAATGTCCCTCGGGGCCGGAGCGGAGGACAACGAGGGGAAGGAGATGAGAGAGAGAGAGAGAGAGAGAGAGAGAGAGAGAGAGAGAAAGATAGGAAGAGAGAGAGAGACGAGAGGTGAGTGAGAAAGAGAAGAATGAAAAGATAAGAAGATGACCGAAACCGGGGTGGTGCGCCCGGGTGAAGCGGCTGAGGATACCCGAGGAACGCTTGATCCTAAAGTGTATAATATACACTTGGTACGCGCAGGAGCGCGAGGGCAAGGACGTCATCGTCGGAACGGGAATCGGGAAAAATCAACCTTTTGGAAAATGATGGGTGATGTACAGAGGCCACGATACTAATCGTGAACTTTCATGTGCTGGTTATCGACGGCACATGAAAAATGCACGACACACATGCACGGGCCATGACAATAATTGTATTCTTTCATGTGCTGCCGAAGGCGAACACATGAAATTACACGACAATTACTTATACCTGTCTCGGAGGATGTTGGGATTTCCGCGCAGGGCGCGATGACGGATAATTTTAGCGCGGGGCGCGACGATACAATTCTTTTTCCGCGCAGGGATGCAACGACAGGCTTATAAGCCTTTGGAGGATAATATTTTAACCCGTCGGGGAGTGAGGTCGCTGACGTTGACGGACTGATCACCCTCACGCTCACTTACTTATCCACCCTCAGCCTGCGGTGGCTTGACAAAATGACAAAGGGTAAGCGTACGGGGTACGAACGGGAAAAGGATGACGGGAAAGACTGAGAAGATGAAGAGAAAGATGAAGAATGACGAAGCAGAGGAGAAGGGAGGGGGTAATACATATACACACACAGGTACCGCGGACGGGCAACGGGCCTATATGGCGAGCAAGGCCACGGTACAATCGGAATGTGTCACTCATGGAATCTATTTCTATTTTGCCGCGCAGGACGCGAGGACGGCGGAACGCGGACTGGAAGACATTTACCGCTCGGCATGCGGATCGGGATATGTATATATATGTGTGGATAGCAACACGGGCACGGGGGGGGGGGGGGGGGGGGGGGGGGGCAACGCGGAAGACGGAATATGGGATGTCGGAATAGGGGGAGAGGGGATAGATTATAGGACGGATAGTAGTAGAATGGGATAGATTATAGGTTGGATCGAATATAGGACGGATAGTAATAGAATTGGATAGATTATAGGCCGGATAGTAATAGATATGGATAGTGTATACGAGGGATAAGGAGAGGAATCGGGTGGGGGGGAAGGACCAACAAGGGGACGATACGGGACAACAACGGGACGACCTGAGGACAGGGGGGCAAAAGGGGCATAACAAATGGGGCAATGGGATGGATAGACGGGTAGGTCTATAAGTGGTACTCGGGGTCGTTTCAAGCATGAAGTGATAGCGCCGGGGGGACGGCGATGGGGGGTATCAGAGGCTTGGCGGGGGGGCCTTCCCTCAACGACATTTTAAGTCACTCCTGGGCTACACGCCGGGACTACAGCGTCACCTGGGACCTTAATTTGGTAAAAGGTTTTTCGATTCGTGGCAATTTTTAACGTTCGAGTGGAAGTGGTTGGATTGATCAAATTCCCACTAGTTTCGTGGCAATTTTCGGCGTTCGAGTGGAAGTGGATGGATTGATCAAATTCCCACTAGTTTCGTGGCAATTTTCGACGTTCGAGTGGAAGTGGATGGATTGATCAAATTCCCACTAGTTTCGTGGCAATTTTCGACGTTCGAGTGGAGGTGGATGGACTGATCAAATTCCCACTAGTTACATGGAAATTTTCATGGATTCGGATTTTACACAAGAAGGCTTATGCAAAATCATGGTGGCGGAAGATATGGGACGATACATTTTACGCGAAGTGGACTCGTGCAAAATTTTTCTTTTCACGAAACGGAAGCGCATCGGATCTCGAATCTGGGGGATAATACGGAACCGATGGGCGTAAATCGGACAAACATGGAATTCATCAATAACTATCCGGGGGGTAGTATAAATTCACACTAGGTGGGGGGGACGATGAGTGAATTTAGGATAACACGGGGTGTGCAATTTATGCGAGGGGAAGTGTCCAGTCACAGACCATCTCTCGAGATAATTTTCATATTTTATCCCGGTTTGGTTCGGCTGGTCTTAACTCGACTTCTCGCGCACCCTGACGAGGGCACGCTCACTATGGCAGTAACCCTGCCTCCTTTTACTTTACTAGCTCACCGGTGTACGAGCAAATAGTATTAACTTTAATAATATAAACTGACATGTGGAAAATTAATACACTTGACTGTCCACAAGTTATCAATGTCAAAAATAAGTACTATCGGTCAGGTCAACAACAAATTATAACAATCAGGCCGAGACCACTTCAATTACTAAATATAAAAAATGAGCAGTTAGACTTTCAGGTTTCGTTTTATTCATTAAAAGGCAAGAGGCGACCAGCTGTCTAAGTTGACAGCCTGACCCTCTGACTTACTAGCTACTGTATATTGTATTCAAGTCATATTCAGCTGTTTGTCGCTTCTCAGCGTGTTACAGCTATGAGCTCCAAGAGTCCTACAAAGCCTGGAGCTAGAACAAAACAAATTCCCCGCAAGAGTCCTACAAAGCCTGGAGCTAGAACAAAACAAATTCCCCGTAAAGGGAAAAAGCAACAAAAACAAGGAGACGCAACCGAGGGAGCCGCAAGCAAGATGACAGACTTGCTAAGTGGGCTAAAAATCCCGTCTCCAAAAAAGCAATCAAATAAGAAACAAAACATGGGAGGATTCCAAACCAACTACAACCGACAAGGAGGCAAAAAATCATCTGCTCTGCATCCGAACTTTCAAGGGGAATTAAATGACTTCAATGCTACTACTACCTTGTTTTGGAGGGTTCACACAAATGTCAATTACGTCAAAAAGATGAATGTCATTCCGCAGAAGTGGGAAAAGCGAACAAGCAGCGGTTTGTTCTCGCTAGCTGGCGGTAGGGTGGATCGTCTCGTTTACGCAATTGGTCTGGTGGACCCAAAACCTGCAAAATTGCTTCAACAGTTGCCGAAAGGTTACAATTATGCCAACCTTTTTGGAAAGGTCCGCTATGCGATCACACCAGTGGTCTATTGCTTTAGTCGCTTCGTAGAAATGACTAAGCAGGCGGTGACGGATGGCGTCGAGCTCAAGAACCGAGATTTCCTTGAAGAGGCAGGCTCGAAATTTCCAATCCAAGGGGTCTCTTCTCTTGTTCTCAATTACATCGAAGAGTTGATCTCAAACCAAGAGTTCCCAAATCCATATTCCAGAGGGGATTCGGAGAGCAACGCCGTGTTGGCCAAACTAGGTTTGGACACCGAAGCAATGAGCGACCGGATTAGACTTTCTTCAAAACTTTCGACATGGTGTTGCCAGATTATCGTCAAATTCCAATCTCAGTAGCTCCCGAAGAAGAAAAGGAGATCGACGGAGTCAAGTTCATCGAACTAGCAATCGCTAAGATGGATGAATTACAAGCAAGAATTGCTCTGCTCGAAGAGAAAAAATCAGTCAAAGACACGATGACTGCACCAATCTCGGAACAGCTGGGTCGCAAACAAACCAAAAATGACGATAACGATAACTCGTCTGAGTCTGCGTCGACGTCGGAGCTAGAGTAGGAGACATCTGCGACTGCATCTTCTACTCCAAACAAAACAGGAGTTGGACAGAAACGAAAATCAACAGCAGAGCTGTCTCCGCCACAATCAGCAAAAAAAGCTAGGGCAGGTAGCAAGACTCCAACGACTGTCACATCCTCACCATCTGAAGCGGCAAAATCCAGAGCCGCGGCTAAGAAAAACACTTAGGGAGACGGGGGAGACTTGACGCAGTGCGTTACTAGACTTTATGCACTGTGCAGGCGAGTACGAAGAATCTACCCAAGACTTGCCTACCCCTCTCAAGAAGGCCTTAACTCCAGTACAAGTACTAGTGGAAAAAATGACAAACGATGTAGCAATAGCGTTTGCACCTCTAGCAAGTCTCTGGTAAATATCCTTCTTAGAAAAGCAAATTTCTACTGCATTAAAATTAAATCGCTTGCAACAACTTCGCACTGTAGAATAATATGGAAAGTATTCCGGTTGTCTATGATGGTACAACACTTTCTGACAATGGCATCCATACCGGTGACGAATTCGAAATGGATAAAAGCTAAGCTGACGATGATTAATTCTATTCCGAACGTTGACAGCTTTCATGCTTTGGATTTTCTTGATCAACCGGGTAATAATCATGGAGCAAACGTTTCGGTTGTCTACTGCATTTACTCACCACTAACAAGTTTAGATTACGTAGGTGAGACGTCAAATTTCGTGTCTAGAATGAAACAGGAATTCAGACAAATGCGAGCATGGAAACATTCTAAATCCAGCTCTCACTCAGACCAGCAACTGTCAAGAATGGCCTGTCAGTTTGGCTATGAACATTTTATTTCAGTACCCATATTGAACCTGGGCAAACTACCTCGCAAAACAAAAGGTGAGAAGCTCCATTCAAAGTCAATTCGAGTGCAAACGGAAAAGTCTTTTATTCAATGGCTAACACCAAAAATGAATAAAAAACGACCAGCTTACATGCAACACTTCAAAGCAACACAAGACATACAAGCCACACACTTCGCAGTCTCTCCCAATACGAGAACACAAAAAAGCAAAATCATGTGTGTGCGGGCGCAAGGCTGCTCATTGTTGCTCAAAGTTATGCTGGATGCTCAATGGATTGCACAATCGTATTGCCAATCTAACTTTGTGGGTGGGGTGTAACGGTATTACTCAACACTTTTCTCCCTCTTTGACCTCCCTTCTTGATCACTATGATAATAATGACAAGATCATGGTGACAAGATATGGAGAAGGAGGAGATAAAACAGATTCTGATTATATGAACAGGGTGTACCGCAACACAAAACTATATGAGCCAAATGAACGAGCACAACAAACACAACGACAGTCACACTCGTCTCTAAATTGGACTGGGGCATATTGTCGTTTATCCTCCTCTCTAGCCAAAGATGTATTATTATTAAGTAGAGAACCATTGGCCTTGCGAATTGACTCAAGAGGAGCAGTTCTTGACAAGGCAGTCAATCTCGAAAAGCTTTGGTATCATCCCAAAGCATGGGAACGTGATATATATGAAGAAAGCAACCAGACAGCAGGCAATACACGTATGGGCACAGACTGAACAAATGCCTCACTGGAAAATCAAAGAAAGAATTGCGTCTATTGTCAGATCTCGACTTCTACGTTACCCAGAGATCCTCAAGAGCTCTAACTATACTATGAAAATGCTGTTCATAGAAACCTACCCAGAAAGGAGCTCAAGGCAATACCAGCAATCATTCTGCAACACGTCACCATGCCACAACAGACACGGATGTCTGTACTATCACTTGCAAAGATAGTACAAAAGAACTCACCATCTATTGCGAAAACTTTAATAAACATTCACATGTGGATTGACGGCTTTGACTTTCAGTTTTTCGAACAACCAAAATGCTCCCCACATTGCAAAAATGGCAAGCGTTTCAGTTCGAGACTGAAAGACAAGGAAGGGGAGATGGGAATGGTAGGTATACTACACGCATCCGCAATTCCCTCTCTCGACTGTGACAATGCGCCAAAAGAATTCTGGGTCGGTGTCAAAAAGTATGTTGCCCAAATCCGTGACATCACTTTTGGTAAAATGCCAAGTCAGGCTGATGGTCGGACCGACCGTTCCAAATTTACTGTCAGTGACAAAAATCAGCAACAAGATGCACAGATTCAGACAGAAAAACATGCATTGTTCACAATCATGCAATCCATGGGAACAACAAAAACGGCGCAATATAATTTTACGAAATTTGCAAAATTTATGGGATAAAAACCAGCAAAATTTCGGAAAGCATACTGCAAACAAAAACCAAAGAATACGTTGGAATACTTTACAATCAGTGAAAAATTACATCGAAAAGAACAAACTGGTTGTAAAGGACCTAGACAAAAACAAAAACCAATTATGGGTAGAATGCCCTGTTATGCTTTGGCAGAGGTTGAAACAAGAAGTGATAGAATCCCCGTGTTTCAAAGCAGTCAGCATGACAGAACAACAGATTTTACGTAAGTACAGACACGAATACAATAAAAGAAATCTCGGTCGCTTTGCTCCGTTAAATAAGAAAGGAGAAATTAACAAAGTTATGACTTCTCCAAAGGACAAAGATCCGGAAAAACAAAACACCTTTAATTTGTATTCAGTCTCGCTCACAAGGTCGAAAAACACTAAAATACGCGGCGAAAGCCTTAAACTTTCTCATAATGCAAGTCACAAAATACGTGCCAAACTTCAATCTCAATAAGCTTTCAGATCTCAAAGGAAAAATGAAGAAAGCCCATACTTTATTTCAAAAGTTAGAAAAGAATTTGAACGTCGAATTGAATGTTCAAGCTTTGTCATTTGATGTGAAACAAATGGTTACGTGGCTAAATAATAAAGAGATCATCATGTCTGTCCATTGGCTTTTCATGATTTTACGTCATTATGAAGCCACTGGTAAAAGAGGAAAGCTTAGAGAAGAAAAGAATGGGAGGATAAAACATGATGTAGGTTGGCATCATAGTGCCTCACGAGACGACTATGTCGTCTTTAGTTTTCAGGACTTACTTGACATAGTCGAGATGGATCTGAACAATACTTACTTCATGATGGGGAATGCTTGCTTTCAGCAAGTGAAAGGTTGCCCAGTCGGAGGCTATCTTTCGTCCCCGTTGGCCCAAATAAAATGTATTTTTGATGAGTTCAGATTTCTTACTATACTACGTAGACACAATCTAGCTGAATTTGTATATGGCACTCGACAGATTGACGATATAATTTTTCTTGTCGTGACCCCACCAGACGACCAAACATTTTTAGAACGTCTGACACCTCACATACAGTCACTCAGGCATCTAGAATATACACACGCGCAACCCGTATACACGGGTGGTCTAGAGCTTGAAGAACAGAAGTAGATGTTGATGGACGATTTTACAAACTCGTTTTTGCTGGGAGTGATTTAAGAATTGGAAAAAAGTTATATTTTGGTTTTCATTCTCGCCCGCACTTCATTCTTAGTATTGGTAATTCTTGATTAGTAATAGTACTACACCATATCCACGCCTCCCACCATTATCGTCGTACACTGACAATAGAGTCAGAACGGCAACAATCAAAGGCATGCTTGGGATGTACCGCAATCAATCAACCAATAATGAGGTGTTGGAAGAGGCAGTATATCAAAGTTCTTTTCGAATGCAAATATCCAAAATCTATTTTCAAAAAATCGTTAAAGCAACTATCATCAAGTTTTCCCCAAACATGGGCTACAATTTACCAAAAGTTCTGTCAAAGAGATAACAAAATCTTCAGTCACTTTCGTCATCTTTTGACATAGTCTTACTCAAACAGCTTGGAACAAGTGAGCACTTTTAAAAGGCTACTATCAGTGGCAGTAACCCTGCCTCCTTTTACTTTACTAGCTCACCGGTGTACAAGCAAATAGTATTAACTTCAATAATATACACTGACATCAGTGTGGAAAATTAATATACTTGACTGTCCACAAGTTATCAATGTCAAAAATAACAACAATCAGGCCGAGACCACTTCAACTACTAAATATAAAAAATGAGAAGTTAGACTTTCAAGTTTCGTTTTATTCATTAAAAGGCAAGAGGCGACCAGCTCGGTCTAAGTTGACAGCCTGACCCTCTGACTTACTAGCTACTATATATTATATTCAAGGCTCGGGGGGGAGAGGGGATTGTGCCGGCCCATCCGGTATATAATGACATTACTCTATGTTCCGACGGTCTGTCGGCCCGGTTTACTTTCAAGTTGGCTTGGAGAGTACGGAGTCACTTCTACGTTAGGTATTCCTCATTCTACAAATCGTTAGATAGTTATTATATCATTAAATATTTAGTTTCGGTAACAAAAGACTCGGAGCACGGGTGAAATATTATTAGTGTGACCAGTAAATAGCCGTGCCAGAGTGGTCAGGTGACTTCGTTTCAAGTATTTATGTTGATTTCTATTTGTCGCAGACCGTCACGCGGCCTTTGGTTGCAATAGTTAGTACTATCATACGAACATGACTGGGCGTAGATCAAGTTGTGAGTTTGCTAACTAAATTGAACTGTCTTCGCAAAGCTAATGCAAAGTACTTGAAGGCTGAGGGCTTCAAGTTTAAGTTTTTGAAGCCGTAGTTACAAGTTTTTAGTGTGGGTTCGGAGATTGCTTTGGGGAACTTCAAAATTTCACCAGTCAATTCGATGCACATTTTCACCAGTGTAGACACCAGTCACGTCCTTCAACTTGTCAGTAAATTTACCGCTATGAGTCTTTTATTAGTAAGACGTATTGCTGCGACGTGGGAGAGTAGGGGACAGAGCAAAATATGCTTCCGAGGCGGCCCTGCTCCCTCCCTTGCAGTTCTAGTCACTATATCAAGGAAAAAGGACAAAATGCAGTGATATGGAAAAAAAGGCAATGCATAGCTGAAGTCAATTTTAATTTGATCGTTTGTGCTCATTTCTGAACGAAATCGAAAACCAGTTAGAGAAGTCGAAACGTGCAGAGGAGAATCTAACGGGCCGGTCAAAAAGAGTGAAATGTCAACGGTAATGATTTTAGCAGGTCCTTAAAGTGCTCAGTCTGATACGGCATACTACTGCCAAATTTCCGGGTCAAGTCTCCCGTAAAAACTTTTTAAAAAAAAGAACACTAATTAGTAAGGGGCCCCTTAATTTATTGCCTATTCAGCCGTTAGCGACGAGCGCCCGGCCGTGTTGATTTGCTGTAAGGATTAGGTCGCAGCTCCCCCTTCAAGACATAAGCAAACAAAGATGAGTTTTTGTCTGAAAACAGAGATGACAACATGTGCGGTGGTAGGCAGACGTTTCACATAGACGAGATACTAATACATGTCATTGCAACACCTCAAACCAAACAGCAACAAGAGCAACAGCAACAACAGCAGCAACAATAGCAACAGAAAGAACAAGAACAACAACAGCAACAGCAGCAACAACAGCAACAACAGCAACAAAAACAACAACAACACAAATAGAACAAAAGAAATGGTTCGGGGGACACGTACCCGGCGGTGTGGCATGGGCCCATGTCCGCGCAGAGGGGCGTTGCCATAGTCGTCATAGGGGCCGGCCCGGGCAGGGGGTATATCTCTCCGGCCACCGTCGTAGCCTGGGTAGGTAGATACATAGGTAGGTAGGTAGGTAGGTAGGTAGGTAGGTAGGTAGGCATGTGGAAAGATGGATGGATGTATGTATGGGTAGATGGATAGATGGATAGATAGATAACAGACAGATAGAGATAGATAGATAGATAGATAAGATAGATAGATAGATAGATAGGTAGATAGATAGATAGATAGATGGTATTTCTCTTCAGCCACCGTCGTAGCCTAGATAAATAGATGATTAGGCAGGCAGGTAGGTAGGTAGGTAGGCAGGTAGAAAGAAAAAAAAGAACGAAATTAGATAGACAGATAGATAGACAGATAGATAGATAGATCAGATAGATAGATAGATAGATAGATAGATAGATAGATAGATAGATAGATAGATAGCTATCTACCCATTCCCGGTCTGTCATGCCCCATCGGTCCTCGCTCCATCATCGGCCCCCTATATGCATGTACGTTGCATGTTTTGTATGTTTTTTTTTTTTTTTTTTTTTTTTTTTTTTTTTTTTTTTTTTTTTTTTTTTTTTTTTTGCATGAGTGCGCGTAGGCAGTGAAGGAATATAACCGAGAAAGAAAAGGCAGTAAAGAGAACATAATGGCAAAGATGAGGGTCATTCGACACCACCCAGAATTCCGGGTTTCTGGTGCCACTTTCTGGGGCTTGCTTCCTGAAAAGCCTGGCCCGTGGTGCCACTTTTCACACCCAGAACCCGGAAATCTGGGTGGTGTAGAACGGGACTGAGGGAGTAACCTATCCATCATGGCTCCTCGTTCCATACGTTCCATGCCTAGATACATGCATACATACGTACGTACATACATACATACCCATAGCTATTCGATGCACGGGGCTGTCTCGCTATACATACATAGCATGCATGCACAGCATATATTCATGCATGAACACATACATACATGCATACAGACATAACAGACATAACATACCTGCTCGATCCATTGACCCTGGCTCCATCCCCATACCTCGCCTGGGACTCATCACTATATATATATATGTATTATATATATATGTATGTATATGTATATATGTTATATATATATATATACATATATATATATACATACATACATGCATAGATGCATACATACATACATACATACATACATACACACACACACACACATATATATATATATATATTTATATATATATATATATTCAGATGTATTAATAGACAGGTAGGTAGGTGGCTCCATGTCCATCCCTCTCCTAGGTCCTATCACTAAATATACGTATAATATATAAGCCCACATATAAATAGACGTACAAATATATATATGCAGATGTATTTATGCAGATATAAAACTAGATAGGTTGGTAGATAAATTGGCCCTGGCTCCATCCCCATCCCCCCTCTCCTAGGATTCATTACTACATGTACGTATAAAATATATATGCAGATGTATTAATAGATAGGTAGGTAGGTGGCTCCAAGTCCATCCCTCTCCTAGGACTCATCACTAAATATACGTATAATATATAAGCCCATATATAAATAGATATACAGATATATATATGCAGATATATTTATGCAGATATATTACTGGGTAGGTAGATAAAATTGGCCCTGGCTCCATCCCCATCCCTCTCCTAGGATTCATTACATGTACGTATAAAATATATATATGCAGATGTATTAATAGATAGGTAGGTAGGTGGCTCCATGTCCATCCATCTTCTAGGACTCATCACTAAATATACCTAAAATATATAAGCCCATATATAAATAGATATAGAGATATATATGCAGATATATTTTATGCAGATATATTACTAGATAGGTAGGTAGATGAATTGGCCCTGGCTCCATCCCCATCCCTCTCCTAGGATTCATTACTACATGTACGTATAAAATATATATATGCAGATGTATTAATATATAGGTAGGTAGGTGGCTCCAAGTCCATCCCTCTCCTAGGACTCATCACTAAATATACGTATAATATGTAAGCCCATATATAAATAGATAGATATATGCAGATGTATTAATAGATAGGTAGGTAGATCCCTTTACTGTTTCTTCAAACCATTCCTCTCTTTGACCTCATCAACTATACATTTGCATAATAATAGCTTATAGATGTATAGGTATGTATGTATGTATGTATGTACGTATGTATGTATGTAGCTAGGTAGGTAGGTAGGTAGGTATGTAGGTAGGTAGACAGATAGACAATGAGACAGACAGACAGACAGATAGATAGATAAATTGATAGACAGATAGACAGACAAATAAGCTACATACTTGGCGAGCGCCGGGCGCCCTCGTGTGGAAATCGATCTCGCATCTCCTCATACTCACCTCCCATATACCCTGCGCAATAATATATTCATGCGTGCATGTGTGCAGAAGGGTGTATATATGTGTCTTGCCCCCCCCCCCCCCCCCCCCTTTGTTGTTGTTGTTATTGTTTTTTTTTTTTCGTTGTGTGTGTGTGTGTTTTCCTCATTAACATCGCACACCATCATACTCACCGGCCGTGTACCATGCATAATCTATGTATCGTGTTTGCATGAAGAAGTGTACGTACGTATTCCACCTCTCTCTCTCTCTCTCTCTCTTCTATCGCCTTCACCCCTATGGGTGAGATGCCCT
>WBZZ01000225.1:175000-177500 GCA_019918135.1 Paulinella micropora
AAGCCAAGCCAAGGAAGCCAAGCCAAGGAAGCCAAGCCAAGGAAGCAAGCAAGGAAGCCAAGCCAAGGAAGCCAAGCCAAGGAAGCCAAGCCAAGGAAGCCAAGCCAAGGAAGCCAAGCCAAGGAAGCCAAGCCAAGGAAGCCAAGCCAAGGAAGCCAAGCCAAGGAAGCCAAGCCAAGGAAGCCAAGCCAAGGAAGCCAAGCCAAGGAAGCAAGCCAAGGAAGCCAAGCCAAGGAAGCCAAGCCAAGGAAGCCAAGCAAAAGCCAAGCCAAGCCAAAGCCAAGCCAAAGCCAAGCCAAAGCCAAGCCAAAGCCAAGCCAAAGCCAAGCCAAAGCCAAGCCAAAGCCAAGCCAAAGCCAAGCCAAAGCCAAGCCAAAGCCAAGCCAAAGCCAAGCCAAAGCCAAGCCAAAGCCAAGCCAAAGCCAAGCCAAAGCCAAGCCAAAGCCAAGCCAAAGCCAAGCCAAAGCCAAGCCAAGCCAAGCCAAGCCAAGCCAAGCCAAGCAAGCAAGCAAGCAAGCAAGCAAGCAAGCAAGCAAGCAAGCAAGCAAGCAAGCAAGCAAGCAAGCAAGCAACTGAGTACTTAAATAAGGAAACATATTGACGTAGGGGGAATAGACAGTAAGCAAGCAAGCAAGCAAGCAACATATTGACATAGGGGCCGGCGAGCCCGCAAAACACGTCAAATTTGGCGCGCCGCACATGTAGTTTTATCTGTAACCTGACCAAATTTTGTGGAGGTGACCGATAAAAAACAAACAAACCAATAAATAATTAAACATGTAAATCTTACATATGAATACTGAGTGCTTAGGTAAGGAAAGAGAGAGAGAGAGAGAGAGAGAGAGAGAGAACACGAAGTAGAATAAAGAGAAGAAGGAAAAGGAGAAGGAGAAGAAGAAGAAGAGAAGAAGAAGAAGAAGAAGAAGAAGAAGAAGAAGAAGAAGAAGAAGAAGAAGAAGAAGAAGAACAAGAAAAAGAAGAAAAAGAAGAAAAAGAAGAAAAAGAACATATTGACCTAGGAGGCATAGACAGTTCTGCTCGTTGCAGAGGACCGTGCTTGACCATAGCTTCTGTATACCCTATGCATACAAACATACGTACATACGTACATGCATACATCTGAGCAACAACGTCAACAACATCAACAAGATCAAGGAACACAACGACGATGACAATAATAACAATGACAATAACAATAACAACAACAACAACAATAACAACAGCAACAGCAACAACAACAACAACGACAACAACAATAATAATAATAATATAATAATGATAATAATAATAATAATAATATAGTTACCTATCAGCTTCTCTGTGTATTCGAAGGGGCGAACTATCACGGGCTTGGGAAACCTGCGAGTGGTAATGATGATGATGATGATGATGATGGCGATGATTGATGATGATGATGATGATGATGATGGTGATTTGTTGTTGGTGTTGTTGTTGTTGTTGTTGTTGTTGTTGTTGATGATGATGATGATGATGATGGTGATGCTGATGCTGATGATTTTGTTGTTCTTGTTGTTGTTGTTGTTGATGATGATGACGATGATGGTGATGATGGTGATGATGTGGCAATGGTGGTGGTGGTGGTGGTGATGATGATGATATTATTGTTGTAATCGTTGCTGATGATGATGTTGATGATGATGATGATGATCATGATGATGTTGACGTTGATGTTGTTGTTGTTGTTGTTGTCGTTGTTGCTGTTGTTGCTGTTGTTGTTGTTGCTGTTGTTGTTGCTGTTGATGATGATGTTGATGATGATGATGATGATGACGATGTTGTTGTTGATGATGATGTCGATGTTGATGATGATGTTGATGATGATGTTGATGATGATGTTGATGATGATGGCCACGGCGTAGAGGCAGCGTCAACACCCTCAACAACATCAACAACATCCTCATCATCACTATCATCATCAACAAAAACAAAAACAAAAACAACATCATTATCATCATCATCACCACCACCACCGCCACCACCATCACCACCACCACCATCAACAACAACCGCAAAGACAAACACCAACAAACGCACATAAAAAAATTTGGACAGGCAAAAAAAAAAAAAAAAAAAAAAAAAAAAAAAAAAAAAAAAAAAAAAAAAAAAAAAAAAAAAAAAAAAAAAAAAAAAAAAAAAAAAAAAAAAGAGAGAGAGAGAGAGAGAGCTGCCTAAGAAAAAGGTCTTCTACAACAACAACAACAACAACAACAACTGCAGCAACAACAATAACAACAACAACAACAGCAACAGCAACAACAACAAAAACAGCAACAACAACAACAACAGTAACAACAACAACAACAGCAACCACAACAACAACAACCACAACAACAACAGCAACAGCAACAGCAACAACAACAACAGCAACAACAACAACAGCAACAACAAACACTAACAAATAAATAGATATAGATATGGACAGGCAAGGCAGGACCTCCCTAAGAGAGAGAGAGAGAGAGAGAGAGAGAGAGAGAGAGAG
>WBZZ01000226.1:37500-40000 GCA_019918135.1 Paulinella micropora
GACGATGGAGGCGCATGTGCAGAAATGCATCAGCCATTGACAGAGAAGCACTATTATTATTATTATTATTATTATTATTACTATTACTATTATTACTATTACTATAACTATTATTATTATTGTTATTATTATTATTATTATCATTATTATATTATTATTATTATATTATTATTATTATATCATTCTTATTATTATTATTATTATTATTATTATTATTATTATTATTATTATTATTATTATTATTATTATTCCTCAGATATAGTAAATCTGCCTTGGAGTGTTGACTGTGACATATTTGAGGGAAATCCCGATGAAAAAACCTAGTCACACTTGCTAAACAGAGTTCCAGCCCAATGGCCTCAAGGCGTTAAACTGTGACGCCAACTCATAACCCTTTGGTGATAGATGCTGGGGAGGAGGGTCGTTGCGCGCGTAAAAGATCTTAAACTCCGCATATGCTGGTTGATAGCCCAGGACCCAGCAGACACCAGATTGTTATGGGTGGGGTTTCGAGGCAGCTCTAGCAACCGCGCTTGGTGTATGCACTTGCACATTCGGTGACGTCTTGCAAGAGGTTGCTGGGACTGTGGAATAACCTCGGCTTAGTGCAGTCTTGCCCTCAGGAGCTCCATCGGTGGCCCCGATCATCAGGCGAGAGACTGACACGGGGGGGTGGAGGACCTCGAACAAGGGTATTGGAGGCTTATGTCCGTTGAGGATATGCCAGTAGCTGCATCAGTACGCCTCAGATATAGTATTATTATTATTATCATAATCATTATTATTATTGTTATCATTATTACTATTATTATCATTATTATCATTATTATTATTATTATTATTACTATTACTATTATTATTATTATTATTATTATTATTATTATTATTATTATTATTATTATCATTATTATTATCATTATTATTACTATTATCATAATTATTATCATTATTATTACTATTACTATTATTATTATTATTATTATTATTATTATTATTATTATTATTATTATTATTATATTACAGCCCAATGGCCTCAAGGCGTTAAACTGTGACGCCAACTCATAACCCTTTGGTGGTAGATGCTGGGGAGGAGGGTCGTTGCGCGCGTAAAAGATCTTAAACTCCGCATATGCTGGTTGATAGCCCAGGACCCAGCAGACACCAGATTGTTATGGGTGGGGTTTCGAGGCAGCTCTAGCAACCGCGCTTGGTGTATGCACTTGCACATTCGGTGACGTACTGCGGAATAACCTCGGCTTAGTGCAGTCTTGCCCTCAGGAGCTCCATCGGTGGCCCCGATCATCAGGCGAGAGACTGACACGGGGGGGTGGAGGACCTCGAACAAGGGTATTGGAGGCTTATGTCCGTTGAGGATATGCCATTAGCTGCATCAGTACGCCTCAGATATAGTATTATTATTATTATCATTATCATTATTATTATTATTATTATTATTATTATTATTATTATTATTATTATTATTATTATTATTATTATTATTATTACCGCTTTCAGGATTTCCGTACAGCCCAGATCGCCTATTGCACTAAAATGCATACATACATACACATACATACATACATACATACATATACATACATGCATGCATGCATGCATGCATACATACATACATACATACATACATACATACATACATACATGCATGCATGCATACATACATACATACATACATACATACATACATACATACATACATTACATACATGCATACATACATACATACATACATACATACATACACATACATACATACATGCATACATGCATACATTACACATATACATACATACATACATACATACATACATACATACATACATACATATTATGAGGAAATCAATAAATCAATAAATCAATAAGCCCATAAATCAGTAAATCAATAATTCAGTAAATCAGTAAATCAGTAAGCCAACAAGTGCAAAAATCAACAACAACAAAAAAAAAAAAAAAAAAAAAAAAAAAAAAAAAAAAAAAATCAAAAAATCAAAAAACGAATGTATGTATGTATGAATGAATGAATGAATGAATGAATGAATGAATGAATGAATGAATGAATGAATGAAAAAATATTGTATATTTACTTGCGCCCGAGGTCTAGAACCTGAAGCTTACTCGACATGCCTGTATATATATATATGTATATAGTATAGATAGATATGTTTAAGTTTAATCTATGGGCGTGGCTTAGCTTGAAAAGCCATGGCCTCGGACAAGAACTTTCAGCACCGGCCAAGCTGCACACCAACCACTGTCTCGCTGTGGTTGGTGTCTGTGCCCAGTTCAAGCCGAAAGGTAGCCGAGCCCTTTTGAACTATATGGGACACACTACACTCCCCAGGAGCGTGTGCCATAAGGAGATGATGCCATGAGCAAGTCGAGGTTTCAGGAGTTCACGCTCGTTGTGAGTTACCTTCTACAACCCCGACTTCATCAACCCTTTGCATCACGCCCCGACGTCATCAGCCATGCTCAGGAGTTG
>WBZZ01000226.1:95000-100000 GCA_019918135.1 Paulinella micropora
GCCCGCCACCCCAGCAATCAACACAAGAACTGAGACCAAACGAGTCCAGTGAAAGTTAAGAAAGCTCATAGTCGTGGTGAATAGTAATTGCGATCTTCTTTTCACGCCTTCTTCTCTTCGAAGTCTTGCGCATGCGTCTTGTGTTGTCTTAGCCTTTGAAATTCTTGTTTTATTGTTTATCATGTTATATTTACATGTCATTTTTTTACATATATATACAAACTTGGCACACTGATAAATTATGTTATGCAATACTGAATAATATAAAATTACATTACTATGGCATTACGTCACATGATATTTACTTCGTGAACGTCAACGCAATTGCTTTCTTTCCGTGGGATGTGCGCCCTCTCTATGTGTGTGTATGTATGTAAGTCCCTTTTTCAATGTCATTTCTGTGAAACTCGTGCATGGCGGCACTTTGCTCGCTGGCAATTATGATGGCAGACATCACTCACCAACTACCCTGCTGCTGTTCACCGTTGCTTCTAGGCTGGAAGATCAAACGCACAGCACGCACAACCTGTTGCAGCGGACCGTCAGCAGTAGCCAGACGTAGGTCCAGCAGTAGCCAGACGTAGCCGCAGCGTAGCCAGACGTAGCCAGTCAGGACACGCTACCAGCTGGACCTGCTAGGCTGGAAGATCAAACGCACAGCACGCACAACCTGTTGCAGCGGACCGTCAGCAGTAGCCAGACGTAGTCCCAGCAGTAGCCAGACGTAGTCCCAGCAGTAGCCAGACGTAGCCTTAGCAGTAGCCAGACGTAGCCAGTCAGGACACGCTACCAGCTGGAGCTTCTAGGCTGGAAGATCAAATGCACAGCACGCACAACCTGTTGCAGTGGACCGTCAGCAGTAGCCAGACGTAGTCCCAGCAGTAGCCAGACGTAGCCTTAGCAGTAGCCAGACATAGCCAGTCAGGACACACTACCAGAGAGAGAGAGAGAGAGAGAGAGAGAGAGAGAGAGAGAGAGAGAGAGAGAGAAGGAGGAGGGAGGGAGAGATAGATGGATAGATAGATAGATAGATAGATAGATAGATAGATAGATAGATAGGTAGATAGATAGATAGATAGATAGATAGATTGATAGATAGATAGATAGATAGATAGATAGATAGATAGATAGATAGATAGATAGATAGATAGATAGATAGATAGATAGATAAGCTTAAGCCAAAAGTAAATAGAGTACTTGCCGTACTTCAGTTATTAATCTTAGTATTACCGGTAGTCTAATGACTGACAGTCTCACTGACCAAACCTATTGTATGTTTATTATGCCACGGTTATTAATAACATATGATTGATTGATTTTTTGCACTCAAAGACTTTTAGTAATAGAAGAACGCTTGCTTTTCCTGAGATGGTCCTCACTTGAACTTAAGTCGGAAAAAAAGACAGGTCAGTGATGTATCTCCCTCTCTGAGACTCTCTCTCTATCTCTCTCTTTCTCTTTCTCTCTCTCTCTCTCTCTCTCTCTCTCTCTCTCTCTCTCTCTCAACTGCGGACCGGTCAGTAATGCATCCCTTAGAAGTGCCCAGCTGCAACTTAATGATCGATAGTATTAATATCATAGCACTATCATATTGCTGAATCTCCCCCACTGTCACCTGAACTTTGTTTCCGGTTCAGTCGCCAGTCAGTTACGGCCGAACTGTCACACTACTAATAATCGAGTTTGATTTGAATACTATCATGAGTTCGTGTATATCGGACACTATTACTGGTATTAATACTAGTAATAATATGTAATGCCCCCAACGATAGCTCGAAAAAAAGTCGGTAATACAACCAAACACAGTCCTCAAGAATGAGAATGATGTCTCGTTGTATTAGCTCCAGGAAAAGATACTTTTTACCAGCTATCCGGGGGGTGATGCCTACGGTACCCCCTCCCGATTTTATGACGGAAATAGCATTTTCGTCATACACCTTCTGATTTCTTTCTGCAAATAGTATGCGCTATGTAGTCATGCCACCCAGCGCATCGACCCACGGATAGACGCTAAAAGACGATAAATATATCCTCATACTGCACGTCAAAGCGGATTCTCTAGCCTTTCTAGTAAATTTTGAACTCCTTCCCCTCAATTTCTTTTTTTTTTTTTTTTCGGCAGTATGTCAAGAACAAACGTACTATTAATAAAAAATACAAGAAACGTGGTGCTGTAGTACGATTCCCCCTTTGATCTCCTTCTTCTTCTTCTTCTTCTTATCATTATCATTATTATTATTATTCACAGGGAGATCGTAAGTACATTGTCTTTTTTAATGACTTGTATAAGGCGGATATCCTATGATATAGTATTAGGGGGCCAGTCCTAATAGCTATATCCGAAGTCGAGGTGTATGTACCCGACCCTGCGATATACCGACACAAGTAGAGATTGACCGTGCTCAGATACGAAAGTATATAATCTATCGTAAAAAATAATTTAATGAAAGTTTCAGAGAACATTTCATTTTCGAGAACATCATCCCAGGACTTGGAAAGGGTCATACCCGGGAACACCATCGCTCAATACACTAACGATCCCCGTATACGGTGTAGTATCATCGTCGATCGATCTTTCGCACTCGTATGTTGCGATCGAATGCCAAGTTATATCACTGAGTCTTTTTAATATTCATATTGATAACTGATGATGCATGATCAAATCATGATACGCCGTGGGCAATCAATCAGTTTATTTGAGACGCATAAAGAAAAATAGTTTCTTTGTCACTGCCTTCGTCGTCTGGCGCGGATTTCTTTGCCTGGTGGAGGACCACCAACAAAAGTCAGATCGAACTTTGACTGTTCGAGAATGTCCCAGATCTTATTAGGGATTCCGCCCAACGATAATTCAAAAGGGACATCAAGCACTCCTCTTGGCAGTATCTGACTGGTCCACGCAGTGTAATCCTTGTCTCTGGGAGTAATTGTATCATCCCATGTCTCGAGACTTTTTGCGTCTTTATATACTGGCAGATAATGTCTTGCCTTTGGATCCTCAACCGGGTCCATACTTTTCCAGAACTGGAGTATCGGTTGTACTATCTTTGCGGCTGATGATATTTTGAGTGTCAGTGTGACACGCATCTGTCGTGGGACCGCCACGACCCGCATCAAGTATAAGTCTGAGAGAGTGTCATCAGCGACATGTTGTTCCGCTGGTCTCATCAGATAGAAAATATTTTTCACCCATGCGATGGTTGCTATCGCATCGCCTTCCTTCCATCGCTCATGGACAATCTCAACGTTGCCCGCGTTTGGGTCAGTGTCCGTCCCCTCCTCCTGTCCTTTGATCTCATCGACCTCATCGCCTTCCTCGGTTGGTCGTTGATAAGATCATTCCGCGCTCTCCTTAGCTGCGCCTCTGTGATCTTCTCCTTCTTTCCGCTGTGCTCTCGCGGAGACTTGGATTGAGTCCCCACCGCGCTTATGCGGTCAGTCTTCTCCTTGCTGTCCACCTCACTCTCCTCCTTCTCAGCTATCGGTGCCCGATAAGCATCGTCTTGGTCTATGTCAGCCTCCTTGTGGATGGGCGGCACCTCTTTGAAATCATCCTTCATCCGTTTTAACGCCTCCTCAACTGATTCATCTTCCAGTAAGAAGGGATCATACTTAATCAGCCTTCTTACATTCACAATTTGCACCTCCCTCTACCCCTGATCTTGTAGTTCAGAGGTCCCGTCTGTTCCATAATCTGATAAGGTCATTTCCAGTGAGTGAACAGCTTAGAGCTGACTCCCTTCGGGACTTGAGGATGGTACAATAGTACAATATCCCCGACCTGGAACTTGATCTGATCCAAGTGCGCTTGTCGCACCCTTCAGCATCAGTCTTTCGGCGCTCCGCCTCTCTATGCGCCCTGACTATTTGTTCCGCCTCCATCTTCACTCTAAGTCTCATCCCAAACAACTCATCAGCATCCGCCCAAGTGTTTTTTGGGTGAAGGAGCGAAGTCGGGATATCAGGCTCACGCCCATATACTAACTGATATGGCGAGATTGAGCTCTTCGAGCCTCCTAACGCCGTAGAGGGTAGACAGTTCATTGCAAACGCATGCTCTTTGATTCTCCTTCTTCGTGCATACATCTTTAGCGAGGCTTTGAGGGGTCTGTGTACACGCTCGATTTTCCCATTTGCTCGCGAGTTATAGGCAGTAACATATTACCATTTCATCCCGTAAAATTTAGATAGTTTATCGATGACCTCGTTATTAAAGTCCGAGCCTCGATCAGAACATATCTTTCTTGGTACTCCGATCTGTGAGATGATCCTATCGATCAGCGCCTCGGCCGTCGTCTTGCAGGTAACGTCTTTGACAGGGATGATCCACATATAGTTGGTGGCTCTGTCAATAGCAGTGAGGATGTATTTGTAACCATCCTTCGATTCTGGGAAAGGTCCCACATGATCAATGATGAGTTCGTTGTCGACCCGGATGCGCCAAAGTGGGCAATTGTGGGCTGCGACAAATATAAATCGTCTCAGACTCTCCGGTACCCAAAGGGTCCATTTGTCCGGCTGTGACGCATAGCGACCGTGAAGGCCCTTGTACCACAGTAGACCATCTCTCCATCCCATCTCCTTCATCTGATCTTTGATCGCTTTCGTCATCCGTAGCTCATCCGGGTTCTGATATAACTGTATCAGTTCGTTAAACTCCTGATCTTGAGCCTGTTGTTGCCTCCATGCGGTAGGCGAGGCTATATGGATAGTACCATCTTCTAGCCGTACCCCGATTCTTTCCGGGTCATCGTCTAGGTCACTTCTCCGCTCTTGAGGAGGCTCCGCATAAACTTCCTGCGTCTCCTCTTCCTCTCTTATGTTCGCCTTCGCATTCTCATATACCTCATAGGACCACTCAGCGTCCTCCTGGGTATGTAGTTCACAACATATCCCGTGATCCGGGCCTTGTGGACTGTACCGTAGACATGTGCGGTCATATCGGACTCCACTCGCCATCTCCATCGCCTCAATGTGGCTGACCTCATACACCTTGTCAG
>WBZZ01000227.1:15000-17500 GCA_019918135.1 Paulinella micropora
CTACATGCATACATAGATACATAGATCAGATACATAGCTACATAGATACATAGATACATAAGATACATACAAAATGATTTGGAAGATGCCTAGGTAGGTAGGTAGGTATGTAGGTAGGTAGGTAGGTAGGTAGCAGGATATACAGACAGATAGATAGATAGATAAATAGATGAGATATCGACTAATGTCAGAAAAAAGGAGCTTCTGATTTCGTCAACCAAGGAAGTCTGTGGGTAAAGTATTAACCCGATGCCCAGCTAAGCCGTGATGTTTGCACGGAAGG
The DNA here is from genome assembly GCA_019918135.1 of Paulinella micropora. Taxonomy (NCBI): domain Eukaryota; phylum Cercozoa; class Imbricatea; order Euglyphida; family Paulinellidae; genus Paulinella; species Paulinella micropora. The sequence goes on from WBZZ01000227.1 coordinate 15,284, forward strand.
GACTGATACAGGCGATACCAAAGCTCCCTAGTACCAGGCGGGGCCAGGGCTCGTTCCATAAGCGCCCCTTGCAGAACGAGCTCCCACCTCCATTACAGAGGACCCAGTAAGCAGATGGAGTTTCGAGACTGTTCGACAGTCTAGTATAAACCGACAGAGCACTGTGGGTTTTATTCCGGGCTCAACAAGCGAGAAAGGGCACCCTGAGGGAACAGGATTGTGCTTCCCGTCGCTATTTCGGCATGTGACTTATAGGCGTATGGCTAGGCACACATAAGGCACCCCACCACGGGCCCAGCACACCCACACCATCCCCTAATTCTCTGTCTGTCGACAGATGGCACCCATTTCAAAAGATAGATAGATAGATAGATAGATAGATAGATAGATAGATAGATAAATAGATAGATAGATAGATAGATAGATAGATAGATAGATAGATAGATGGATAGATACCGATGATGAGTATGATGAAGGCTACGTAGAGACAGAAGGCGCCTTCGGAAGTCAGCCAACGGTGAGATTGGTACCTGCGAACATAGGTCCGTAGATAGATTGATAGGTAGATGGATAGATAAATGGATGGATAGATGGATGGATGGCTGGATAGACAGATAGATAGATGAATAGATAGAAAGATAGATAGATAGATAGATAGATAGATAGATAGATGGCAAGCCAGCGATGCGATTGATGACGTGGATAGATAGGTAGATAGGTAGGTAGGTAGATAGATAGACAGACACACACACAAAACACACACACACACACAACACACACACACACACAAACACACACACACACACACGAGAGAGAGAGGGGGGGAGGGGGGGGGGGGGGGGGGGGGGAGGTTCTAGATAGACAGACAGACAGACAGACAGGTAGATAGGCAGGTAGATGTGCAGACAGGCACACACACACAGAGTAGGTAGGTAGGTAGATAGATAGATAGATATAGATAGATAGATAGATAGATAGATAGATAGATAGATGGATGGATGGATGCATGGATGGATAAATAGATAGATAGATAGATAGATAGATAGATAGATACCAACTGGTCACTCCCTCGCTGGAGGACTTCACGGATGCTTTTTTACCTATAGATCAAGATCAAAGATGAAAACCAAGATGAATATGAAGATGTAGAGATAGAGACAAAGATAGCGATAGAGATAGAGAGATATAGATAGATTTTGGCCTCTATGCTTGGCGTAGGAAATGAAGTCCGGATGAATAGCAATAGAGATAGAGATACAGATAAAGATAGGATTAGAGATAGAGATACAGATAAAGATAGCAATAGAAATAGAGATAGAGATAAAGATAGCAATAGAGATAGAGATAAAGATAAAGATAGCATTAGAGATAGAGATCAAGATAGAGATAGCAATAGTAGAGATAAAGATAAAGATAGCAATAGAGATAGAGATAAAGATAGAGATAGCATTAGAGATAGAGATAAAGATAGAGATAGCATTAGAGATAGAGATAAAGATAGCATTAGAGATAGAGATGAAGATAAAGATAGCATTAGAGATAGAGATAAAGATAAAGATAGAGATAGAGATAGAGATAAAGATAAAGATAGCAATAGAGATAGAGATAAAGATAAAGATAGCAATAGAGATAGAGATAAAGATAGCAAAATTCCAACCCGATAGCAATAGAGATAGAGATAAAGATAGAAATAGAGATGGAGATTAACTTTAGCCCATGCTTTCCAGGAGATGCAGTGCGAGGTTCTCCAATCCCATAGCAATAGAGATAGAGATAGAGGTAGAGACTTCTGCCGATGCTCTCTAGGAAATGAAGGCCCAAGGTCTCCAACCCAATAGCAATACGATAGAGATAGAGATAGAGATAGAGGTAGAGACCTCTGCCAATCCTTTCTAGGAAATGAAGGCCAAAGTTCTCGAGCTCGATAGCGATTCTCTTGCGGAAGAAGATAGACCATGCCTGCGTAGATAGATAGGTAGATAGATAGATTTAGATAGGTAAAAGATAGATGGGGATGATAGATAGATAGACATAGATATATAGGTTAGGTAGAAGTTCTCAACTCGATGGCGATTTTCTTACGGAAAAAGAGAGAAAGGTAGGTAGGTAGGTAGGTAGGTAGTAGGTAGATAGATAGACAGACAGATAGATAGATAGATAGATAGATATATATATATAGATAGTAGATAGATAGATAGGTAGGTAGGTAGGTAGGTA